>CAUDMG010002418.1:0-45000 GCA_958450375.1 Homarus gammarus | reverse complement strand
ATGCCGATGGTGACATGGTTGTTGGTGGCCCAATTTTGGAGACTGTTTAATATATTCTGAAGGGCGTTGTAGTCGGGAACCGAGTTGTTCACACAGACCCCAATGGTGGCGTCGTCGACACATTTTCAGTGAGCGGGAGTTTTTCTCTGGGCATCTTTGATAAGGATGAGGAAGCAGAGCTGTCCAATTTTGATGCTATGGAGGACGCCACAGGTGAGTGACTGAAAGGTGGAGACAGCCCTTCGGAAGCGTACAGCTTGGCGTCGGTCACTATGGAAGTCTGTAAGCCATGGTATAAGACTTCAACGAAACCCTAGGTAGATGGTTTTGTTGATGATTAAATTGTGGTTGACTAGGTCGAATGCCTTGAAGTCAATGAAGGCGACAGCCACAGACGTCTTTCGTTTTTCCAAATGGTGGTATATGTAGTCGAGAAAGCTGGCAAGAAAGTGGGTGGTGGAGAAAGTTTTCATATTGTCAAATTGCTGGGGATCTATGGCGCCTGCAATATCAGCATAAGCTCAGTCAAAAGCGAAACTTTCGCAGATTAGGATGGATATGGGTAATGGCAATAGGTCGCAACTCGTTTAAGGATTGTGGGTTAGTTGATTTGGGCACTGATGACACATACGAAGTCTTCCAGTCAGCTGGAAATCTATTGTAGTTTGACTGAGTGGAAGCATTTATTAGGGAGCAGGGGAGTTTAACTAGTTCCGGGGAGAACAACTTGTAGCGTTTCATTGGTAGGTTAATGGGAGTGGTGGAGCGCTTAATCCTGAGTTTGTCCAGTCGCATTGCTACTTCAAATTCTTCCAAGGGCTGGTAGGTAAGCAGGGAGACCGGTTGTGTCAACCTTGGGGAGTGACTGGCAAATAGTTACGAACTGGTTGTTAGATTGCTCAGCTGCGTCAACATTAGTGAGGTGGCTAAGGAAGGGGAGGGGGTGTGTCTTATTGTTTAGTCCATAAAGATCCTCAAGTTTACTATACCATTGACTGATGTTGGTCTGCTTCGTGTGTTGCAATTTGATTGGGTAGTGAGACTTCATTGTAGCGTGTATTTCGCGGATGACTTGTTGCGATGGTCCCTGCAGCAGCTGTTATCGATAAGATAAAAGACCCTGTTTCTCTGCTGCATAAGTCTCTTGATCCAAGGTGTGATCCAGGGCAGGTCAGCTGGGTGAAATCCGACGGACTTCTCAGGGAAGAAGTGGTGGTGAGGTTCCATGATGGTGTTGATGTAATTTTTCCACTTGGTGTCAATATAATTTAATTATTTTATATTTTTTTTATATATTATATTTATCATGAAATAATAATAATAATAATATTATTATTATTATTATTATTATTATTATTATTATTATTATTATTATTATTATTATTATTATCATTATCATTATCATTACATTTTTGACCCCCAGGCCCCGCTGTGGGTCAGTAACCTGTGTCCGGGTGGGCTAATCCCAGTAATCCTAGTAAACGTCATCCACATTTAGTACTTCAGTCCAGGGATGCTGACTTATTCACTGCCCGAATAGACGCATTGCACAGTCAGTAACTGACCTGTAAGTCTTTATGTAAGGGCTCTGCACGTGGCGAGCAGTGAGAGTTGGAGACCAAAACAATGATAGGTGTGTGCTGCACCCTATAGGAGGCATTGGTTCAGGTGGTTGGTACTGGTCGGTTAAGCCAGTTACGATAAAGATGTTATATCACATAATATGATAGAGGTAGTGTAGGGTGGGGATAAGTACGTGGTATACCATACAAAAAACTCAGATCTGACAACCATGACCCTAAATGGATTATTGACCAAAGGAAGGCTATAGGTAGAAGGATAAATCGTGGCGGAATTTACCTCCGGGATTATTATAAGGTATTGTCGAGTAGGGTTAAGACCGAGATAAGGAAAGCAAAGAGAAATAATGAGGTGAAGATAGCAAGGGAGGCGAAGACAAACCCCAAAGGATTCTATCAAATGTATCAAACTAAAACATGAGAAAAGACTGGACCAATACAGTCAGATACCGGCGAGCTAACTGATAACGATGGAGAAATGAGCAATAATCTGAATAAATATTTTTCAACAGTTTTCACCACCGAAAATTTAAACATGATACCCGAGGCACCGACTCTATTCAAAGATAGTGAAGAAAACAAATTAAGCGAGAAAGTAGTGACTAGTAACGATGTTAATTTGCAAATAGACAAACTGAAGCCTAATAAGTCACCTGGTCCGGATGAGATATTTGCCAGAGTATTAAAGGAATGTAAGGAGGAGCTTAGCATGCCCTTAGCAAAGTTATTTAACATGTCCTTTGAAACAGGTGTAGTACCAGAATCCTGGGGGATAAGGAATGTAATACCGATTTTCAAGAAGGGGAATAGATCACTATCCTCTAACTACCGTCCAATCAGTCTAACATCAATAGTAGGCAAATTACTGGAGGCAATTATTTCAAACTCTATTCGAAATCACCTGGAGAAGCACCAATTGATTAATGATTCCCAGCATTGCTTCACAAGCGGGCGTTCTTGTCTAACTAATTTATTAACATTCTTTTCATCAATTTTCGAATCGGTGGACGAGGGGCACAATTATGATGTAGTATACCTCGACTTTAGCAAAGCCTTCGACAGAGTTACCCACGAAAGACTAATTAGAAAGGTAGAAACACATGGCATCAAAGGTAATATCCTTAAATGGATTAGGGCGTGGTTACAGGACAGGAAACAGTGAGTGAGCATTAACGGCACTAAATCCCTTTGGAGCAACGTCACTAGTGGAGTTCCCCAAGGCTCAGTACTTGGACCATTATTATTTATTATATACATAAACGACATAGATATCTGCATAGACAGCAACATAAGTAAATTTGCTGATGACACTAAAATAGGACGTGTAATTAAATCTGACGAGGACTCCGCAAAACTACAGGAAGATCTAAAAAATTTTTTCGAATGGTCTGAAAAATGGCAGATGCAATTCAACGTGGACAAATATAAAGTACTCTGTATTGGAGATGTAAACCGGGAAACCAGTTACCAGATGAACAACGATGCTATTGAGAAATCCGACTGCTAGAGAGATTTAGGAGTAATGATAAGTAGGAACCTTAAGCCAAGTAAACAATGTGTTTTTGCTTGTAACAAGGCTAATAAAGTACTTGGGTTCATACAAAGGAGTGTTAGTTACAAGACTAGCGAGGTCATCTTAGGATTATATCTTGCGCTTGTGAGACCTCACCTGGATTACGCAGTTCATTTCTGGTCACCGTACTACAGAATGGATATAGAATCCTTGGAAAGAATTCAGAGGAGAAAGACAAGACTAATCCCGGGCATTAGGAACCTTTAGTATAGAGACAGGTTCATGCATCTTAATTTGCACTCCCTCGAGAGACGTAGAGCGAGGGGCGACTTGATAGAGGTGTATAAATGGAAGTCAGGGCTATACAAACGGGACATTACAAAGGTACTCAAACTATCCAACCAGGAGCGAAATCGTAACAAGATTTTAAATAAGACAAATTTAGATTTAGGCGCGAAATAGGTAAACACTGGTTTGGAAACAGAGTAGTGGATGAATGGAACAAGTTGCCAAATCTCATCATTAACTCGAATATGCTGGATAGCTTCAAACATAGGTTGGATGCTTCTATGAGCAATAGGGGTTGGGTGTAAACGGGATTGCCCAGTATGGGCCAATAGGCCGGCTGTAGTTTCTTCCATTCTTATGTTTTTCTTATGTTCTTACCTATATTGCCTTCACATCATCTAGGACTATAGCATCCAGGCACGACGGATGTATGGGATGTATGGAGGTGATGAAAGAGTTGATATTCCTCAATTCGCCAAGTCTCAGGAACAATTTGCCACACCTCACAGATGACATCGACGCTGGCAATAACTGTGGTGGCGAACTTTTCAAATTTATCGGAGAGTAATGAGGAGAGGAGACTGTACTCTTTTCGGGGAGCTCAAGAGTATTGGTACAGTCTATGAGGGATAGGTTTCTTTGGTTTTCTGCTGGAAGTGAGGATCTTGATGGGCTTCTGTTTATGACGCCCTTGTCTACGACTACAAACATGGAATATGTTCAGTGATAATACTGCTGTCAGGATATTCTGTCCCTCGCTTTATACTGAACAAGGTGCGCCTGGAGTACTTCACTGTCGACTATCTGTCAGTATTTGTCGTAGACGTACACAAGTTTTTGTCGGCAATGGTCACCGACATTTCCATGGTATAGTACACTGGTATAAATCTGTCCGTAATTATCAAGTCGTAAACACCAAGGCGGTCCGTGGCGGTTCTTGTCCCTGGTCCTTTGAGGGTCACCGACACAGTTCCCATGGGTTAGTACTGTATTACATTGCTTGCTGGTAATTGTTATTGTGAATCATGCTTGTTTTTCCTTGGGATACACTATTGGATCACAGTTTGATAACCAATCTTTACACTGATCACTTGATTGCTTGCTGATAAATCCCGGTGTAGAGAGGTAGCGAAGAAGATGGGGAAAGGTTAGCTAGGGGAGGGAAAGCCAACAGACTGGCCAGGGCCGCCAAAAGGCGCTAAGGACATATCTTGACTCTATCAGAGCTGAGACATGTATGCGTTTGCTTGAGTAGTTTTCCCCTTGCGCTTCATTGGTGTGTTCTTAGGGGATTGTGAATCTGCCATTTTCCATATTAAAATATATAGATAAATTCGAAATCATATTCGTAATTATGGTATATGTAGTGCTGCTCAGATGCTGCTATGCTGTACCTTTTTATACAGCACGACACGAACCTACTTGAAACTTGTGTCAAGCGCCATAGATCACCTGAATAATGTGCCGCAGTTTGTTAGGAACGCCGGCGCTCGTTAATGTGTTGTGAACGTCATCAGTCTAAAGAGTGTTGTGAACCCCACCAGTCTAAAGAGTGTTGCGAATGCCATCAGTCTATGGTGTGTTGTGAACGTCATCAGTCTAAAGTGTGTTGTGAACGTCATCAGTCTAAAGTGTGTTGTGAACGCCACCAGTCTAAAGTGTGTTGTGAACGTCATCAGTCTAAAGTGTGTTGTGAACGCCACCAGTCTAAATTGTGTTGTGAACGCCACCAGTCTAAAGTGTGTTGTGAACGCTACCACTCTAAAGTGTGTTGTGAACGTCACAGAGAAATGTGACTGGCAGTCCTGGAGGAGAGCCTCGTACGTCAGACCAGAAGGTGATTGTTAAGAACTCGTACCATAAATTGTCCTCGTAACTGAGAGCGAGTTAAGGTATCCAACTTGTACTAGAGTCTCGGTGCAATTCTGGTACCATTTTAGCGACAATCTTGCTTCGTATTTCAGTGAGCTAGTTACAGTGTTTGCTTGGGTGAAAAAAAAAACAATAGAATAAGAATCTTGGAGAATCTTGTGTCAGGTTTCAAGAGATCTGTACGTTAATTTTCTTTCCCCTAACTGGTGTTCAGTGAACGTATCAAGTTTATAGTCAGTTTAATGTTGATGTCATATCGAACGTTGTTGTTAAGCCAGTAGGATGTGTTCTTACAGTTGAACAATGAAACTCGTCGCCAGTGAACAGAGTCCTAAATAAGCGTTCAATAAAGCTCCATTAACTGAAGGTGTGAGGATACATGAGACCTACAGTATGTTTTTTATTTACGAGACCCATACAAATATATGACCTACAAAATGACTTCTTAGGTTCCGCAAGTCACCGCAGCCACAGTTTCCAATGTTTTCTTTCAAATAATGAAGCAAATTTCGCATGAATAAGTATTATCTCCTTCCTATTCCTGGCCCTCCGTTATTTATAAGGCATAAACAAAAATAAAATTTACAATAAAGAAAAATTGCGAAAAATTTGCATTGACGTTAAATTTAGAACTAATGACGAAAAATTTGCCGCTCCTGGGGTATCATTTTCCGATAAGGCCTTGTGGTGTTACAGTGCCAATTATGTAGAGTGGCTGGACCGTCGTCATCGTCGCCCAGGACCTTGCTGACAACTCCGTGCAAGAAGGGCTTATAGACCAAAGCGCCTTTTGGTTGTAGACACCAAGTGATGACGTTATCATGTAGGGAACTAGTTTATTTGTCTCAGTGATGTAATAATGATGGCTCCATATTAATTATTTTCTGTAATATTTGCTCTCTTCAGATTACTATCACTTTAATACACTTTTAGAAGACTCAGTGCTTCCTACATTATGTCGGCAGATGACGTGAGGATAAACATAAAATTTTCCGCATAATTGTAAATTCAGATGTGAACTGAACCAGACTGTAGTATTTGACACAGGCACACGCTTGTTGTCACATAAAGGCAAACAAAGGAACACTCAACGTGAATGTTGGAAAATTACGCAAACTGTCAAAATATGCGCACACACACACACACACGTAAAGTTGTCCACGGTGGCCTTTCCGAACATATACAAATATTACGGAAAAAAATATATTGTTGACCACATGGTTGGAAAGATCACCGAGGGGAGGAACACTACACCTGTGGGCAACTGTACTTATCATAGATGGACGACTGCGAGTAAATACATCCACTCAAGCATAAACCTTCACAAACTGTTAAGTCGAAAACAAATACCCGAGGCTGTGGCGAGAGGGGGGGGGGTGGTCGGGGGGGGGGGTACTTAGGGAGGAATGGAGAAAGGTGGAGGAGAGAAGGACCGAGTAGGGAGGAGTGGGTGAAGTGAGGAGAAATGGGGTGGATGAAAGAGAAGGGAATAGGTGTGAGGAGAAAGAAGGAGGCGAAGAGTAGCGGATAGGTAAAAAGATAAATAACTAATGAAGAAATTAATGAAATAACGGTTAGGAGAAGGCGTAGAGGAAGAGGGAAGAATGACGGAGTGGGGATAAGAAGAGGAGGTATAAAGGAAAGGAGGAAGGAAGGAAGGAAGGAAGGAAGAGGAACTCAGAAAGGAATAAATGGAGAGTCGATTAAAAGAGGAAGAAAGTAGGAGAAAAGGAGGAAGGAAGGAAGAGTAAGCGAGAGAGGAAGAAGACAGGAGTTAGGGAGAAGAGGTAGAAATAAAGAGTAAGTGACAGGAGGGAGAAAAGAGAAAGAAAGGAACAGTAAGGGAGAGGAGGAAGAAAGGAGCAAGAAAGAAAGAACATAAGGATGAAGTGAAAGAAAGGAAGAGTAGGAGAGAAGGAAAAGAGGGAGAGTAAAGGCAAAGTTTAAAGGAGGTGAAGGAAACGCAACCAGGTGGTGAACGGCAGCTAACTACCACTTCGCTCCCAAACTGCTTGTTCCGCCACCACCTTCACCACCCGTTTATAAACATAGCCGCTTGGTCACACCTGGTCAGAGGCTCTCCAGACACCGTGGAGGCTTCACGCAGTGGCCGTGGTCTGTGAATTTTGTGTTTCGTTTGCCGCGTCTTAGTGAATTCGTTACAGAAACATCGAATAAGTGTGTTGACTTTATAGCGACTGTTGTGGAAGTCTACCAACTCCGGGAAAATTTATAAGAAACTGTGGAAAGAGATTTATTGAAGGTTACTCTTTGTGGGACCAGTCGACTACCCACCATGATGCTGATCTGGACATGGAAGGTCAGTACATTGTTCCTTTTTTCATGTAACGGACTGTATGGTCGCTAGAGATTTGTTCCTATCCTCAGTTAAGATAAACCCCTATACTAGGGTGTGTCAATTTAGGGGGTGAACTGGCTAAATTGAAAATCGAGTAATTTGGTAGCAATTTATTGTAGTCTTTAAGCATGCAAAACAATATTCTGGCATAAATTTTTTTTTATAATAAGTCCTACCTACATCAAATGGATTTTTAAATGTACATATTTGTGAATTTATAACATAACCAGCGTTTGCACACATGTTACTGTTTCAAGTTTCAAATTATTATATTTTATTATCCGTAGTCTATTTGAAAGTAACCAATGCCTTCATACTCTCTTTGCTTTGGTTTCTTGTCATCAGTAGTCTGCTTGCTATTTGTGCTTTGATGTAACCTTCTCGCCTCTCGTGGCTGTAAACATGGCCCGCTGCTTCTGTGACCATTTTCACACATCTCTCCACACTTTGAGTGTGGGAAGGCCACTTCGGCACCTGCATTGGAGTCTCTTTAAGGTTTCTCAATTCTTGGCTAGTTAGACTTGTTGTCAATGGTGGCTCTAAGACTTCCAAACTCAAGTCAACCAATTCTGACAATTTGGTGGCATTGACGTTTATTGGGGGAACTTTTCTTGAATGAAACGAACAGTCTCCCAACTGGTCGTCATCTATTAGCGTTCCTCTAATCTTTAGAATGACTTCTACAGCCTCGGTTCGGAGATTGGTACATTGACTGCAAAGCATTGCTTGCAAAACTGCTTCTGATCGAGCATACCAAGCGGACCTTCTTGCCACAGGTAACACGATGTCCCTCACTACCTTCCTCTGTGTTCTTACTAGCTGCAATTGAAACAAAAGGTGATTGGGCCCATCCACCCACATAGGATTAAGTTTCACACTAAACCACTGGGGAAGATAAACTCCAATAATAAATTCAACAATTAACCTCAAATTCTTCAGCACTTTGCCCATCAATTCGTGTTTGGAAATCCAAATCCTGCAGAAACGAAGAACTGTAGTTAACCAACGGCTGCGACTGACAGGTCCAATCTCCAAGAGAGCCAATGACTGAGGCACTTCTCCTGATCTTATTGCTTGGGCAATACGATAAGCATAGGATTGATCTGTGCTGAGATCTTTGATGACTCCTTCAGACAACGCCGGAAGGGGAGGGCTAACTTCGACCTTTGGAAAGGTTGTATTTATTTCTAGTTGTGTTGCTTCATCCAGCATGATGCCAAGGGGACCTGACCACTTGTTGTTGCTCTTTGTAGGACCATCAAGTTCCTGGATGAGATGACGAAGAGGTAGATCGCCTGTATGTAAATCACATACAATCCAAACAAGTCTTCTTCCTAGTTTTTTCTCTAAATGCGTCATTACACCCCCCTGCCATCCGGTGTTCACTGCAGTTGAATCTCCACCAACAGCCTGCAGTGAACTGCCAAGTCCTCTCTCCTGAACCCAACATAAAATATGATCAGCAATGACCTCTGCATGTTTCTTCCCTTCTACTTCAGTTTCGGGAGCAAAGTGAAACAAAAACCGACCACCAGGCTCAGAACAGACAGAGTAGTGTTCTTCTTTGATGAGACCTGGAAACTTTCTGTTCGCTCCCTCTACTTCTAGCAAAACTTTTGTGTCATCTATTCTTCCATCAAACAAAAGACAGGAGAGCCCTCCCTCGCTTAAATCTTTTTCATGCTGATCAGATATTTCCTTCATTATTTTTTCTTGTGCTCTTCTAATTTTATTATGATCTATCACCAAAGATACATCCTCTCGGCTGATGAGGCCTGCATCTATCCAAGCGGCAGTTGCAATTTCTGCAGCCTCACGAAGTCCAGCATGGTGGCGAATACTAGCTAAAGCAATGTTTGAAATATTTCTTGTGTTGTATTTCATTTTCTTTGGTAAAGGTTCAGATGGCTCTTTGGAACTATCATCTGATGTTGCTTCCTGTTCATCAGAAGAACTATCAAAGAAGTGATAAACATCTTGACACAGCTCTTCCTCTCTTTGGATGGCTTCTTCACTCTTCATTTTCTTCTTTTGTTCCCTCTCTTGGATTTGTTCTCTCTTCTTGGCATTAGCAATCTGCTTCTTTGTTTCTGAATAATCTATTGAACCCATTTGCATACTTCCTTGGCCTTCTGCCTTTGTCCTCTGTGCCTTTATAAATTCAAGCTCTAAAACAGGGATCTTCTTTTCACGAGGACAACCACAATCAATGTGGGAATTATTTTCTCTCTTACCTGAGTGAGAACAGTTGGATTCAGAACATAATTGTATGGAGCACTTGCAGGTCAAAATGTCAAACAGAGTATCAAGTGTGTGCAGAAATTCATTTTTCCTGGCCAAGTTTCCTTTACCAAGTGATGTTTCAACTGCTTTGTGCCATAATTTCGTTAGTTTTAGCTCAATAGTTCGACACTGATTAATCACAGGTGGTTTGAATAGTGCATTAGCTTTTGTCCATTGATGCAGAAGAGGGACTATCATGTCATTTATGAGTTCTTTATCTGTATAGTTCCTTCTGTCCTATGCATTTTTTTCTCGAAGGAGTAACCCTAATCTTAGCATGTCTCTCACTGTTGGAAGTTCTGATACAGGAAGCTCCTTCCCTTTACCAACTAGCAGGCTCAAGTGGGTTGACAACTGACTTCTTGTCTTCAATTTTGACATCTTCACACTATCTGACAAATAGAAAAATATTTCAATGTTTCATAATTCAATTGTTGTTTCAAAAAATATCAATTTGTTTATCAAAAATGCTGTAACAGAAATAACATAATAATTTCTTAGAACATAATGTTTTATACAATGATATAAGTAACTGCGACAATCAATATGCCCTACTTACAATAATTAAAATGTAGAATTCGTCTGGTAGAGTAGGTGCAAGTGCAATGAGAGCAAACCACCGTCTATGATATCTAGAAGGAGAGTGAGCCGGGCGCCTTATCCTCACGCTTGGTACAAGTCAAAACAAGAATTAAACTGTCCCACACGGAGAGCCTGTTCATGTTCATGTTCTGACATGCATATTGTACACAAGCTATAGAACCATAAAATACTCCATAATCCATATGCTTACATGAGATTAGTCAATATCAAGTGAATAATTCTAATCAAGTCTCATTAATTTGTTGAAATACTGATATTTGAAACTTTAAGGTATAATTGATGTAGGTGACCACCGTTACCGCCACCAGGTAGTGGTGACTTCCTGTTGGTGGTAACAGTGAACACTACCTGGTAGTGGTAACAGTGAACACTACCTAGTGGTGTTAACATTGACCTCTACCTGGTGGTGATAACAGTGAACACTACCTGGTGGTGGTAACAGGGACCACTACCTGTTGGTGGTAACAGTGAACACTACCTGTTGGTAGTAACAGTGAACACTACCTGGTGGTGGTAACTGTGAACACTACGTGGTGGTGGTGACAGTGAACACTACCTGGTGGTGGTAACAGTGACCACTACCTTGTGGTGGTAACAGTGACTACTGCCTGGTGGTGGTAACAGCTAACACTACCAGTGGTGGTAACAGTGACAACTACCTTTGTGGTGGTAACAGTGAACACTACCTGGTGGTGGTAACAGTGACTAATACTTGGTGGTGGTAACAGTGACTACTATCTGGCGGTGGTAACAGTGACCTCTACCTGGTGGTGGTAACAGTGACCACTACCTGGTGGAGGTAACAGTGTCCACAACCTGGTGGTGGCAACAGTGAACACTACCTGTTGGTAGTAACAGTGACCTCTACCTTGTGGTGGTAACAGTGACTATTAGCTGGTGGTGGTAAAAGTGACCTATACCTTGTGGTGGTAACATTGAATACTACCTGTTGGTGGTAACAATGACCTCTACCTGGTGGTGGTAACAGTGACTACTACCTGGTGGTGGTAACAGTGACCTCTACCTTGTGGTGGCAACAGCGACCACTACCTGGTGGTGGTAACAGTGAACACTACCTCCTGGTGGTAACAGTGAACAGTACCTCGTGGTGGTAACAGTGACATCTACCTGGTGGCGATAACATTAACCACTACCTAGTGGTGGTAACAGTTGCCACTACCTGGTGGTGGTGGTAGCAGTGAACACTATCTGGTGACGGTAACAGTGACCTCTACCTGGTGATGGTAACAGTGACTACTACCTGGTGGTGGTGGTAACAGTGAACACTATCTGGTGACGGTAACAGTGACCTTACCTGGTGGTGGTAACACTGAATGTTACTTGTTGGTGGTAACACTGACCACTACCTGGTGGTGGTAGCAGTGACTCCTACCTGGTGGAGGAAACAGTGACTTCTTCTTGTTG
The DNA here is from genome assembly GCA_958450375.1 of Homarus gammarus. NCBI lineage: Eukaryota > Metazoa > Arthropoda > Malacostraca > Decapoda > Nephropidae > Homarus > Homarus gammarus. Next base: position 33,077 of record CAUDMG010002418.1, on the reverse strand, counting down.
GTGGTGGTGGTAACAGTGACCTCGACCTGGTGGTGGTATGGGTGACCTTTACCTGGTAGTGGTAACAGTGACTTCTACATGGTGGTGGTGGTAACAGTGACCTCTACCTGATGGTGGTAACAGTGACTACTACCTGGTTATGGTAACAGTGACCACTACCTGTTGGATAGTGGTAACAGTGAACTTTTCCTGGTGGTGGTAACAGTGAACTCTACCTCCTGGTGGTAACAGTGACCTCTACCTGGTGGTGGTAACAGTGATCACTACCTCGTGGTGGTAACAGTGACCTCTACCTTGTGGTGGTAATAGTGAACACTACCTGTTGGTGGTAACAGTGAACACTACCTGTTGGTGGTAACAGTGAACACTACCTGGTGGTGGTGGTAACAGTGAACACTACCTGGTGGTGGTGGCAGTGAACACTACCTCCTGGTGGTAACAGTGACCTCTACCTGGTGGTGGTAATAGTGATCACTACCTCGTGGTGGTGACAGTGACCTCTACCTTGTGGTGGTAATAGTGAACACTACCTGTTGGTGGTAACAGTGAACATTACCTGTTGGTGGTAACAGTGAACACTACCTGGTGGTGGTGGTAACATTGAACACTACCTGGTGGTGGTAAGTGACCACTACCTGGTGGCGATAACAGTAACCACTAGCTGGTGGTGGTAACAGTGGCCACTACTTGGTGGTGGTGGTAACAGTGAACACTACGTGGTGGTGGTAACAGTGACCTCTACCTGGTAGTGGTAACAGTGACTACTACCTGGTGGTGGTGGTAACAGTGAACACTACCTGGTGGTGGTAACAGTGACCACTACCTGGTGGCGATAACAGTAACCACTACCTGGTGGCGATAACAGTAACCACTACCTCGTGGTGGTAACAGTGGCCACTACTTGGTGGTGGTGGTAACAGTGAACACTACGTGGTGGTGGTAAGAGTGACCTCTACCTGGTAGTTGTAACAGTGAACACTACCTGGTGGTGGGAACAGTGAACACTACCTGGTGGTGGTAACAGTGAACACTACCTGGTGGTGGTAACAGTGACAAGTACCTGGTGGTGGTAACAGTGAACTCTACCTGGTGGTGGTTACAGTAACTACTACCTGGTGGTGGTGGTAACAGTGAACACTACCTGGTGGTGGTAACAGTGAACACTACCTCCTGGTGGTAACATAGACCTCTACCTGGTGGTGGTAACAGTGATCACTACCTCGTGGTGGCAACAGTGACCTCTACCTTGTGGTGGTAATAGTGAACACTATCTGTTGGTGGTAACAGTGAACACTACCTGGTGGTGGTGGTAACAGTGAACACTACCTGGTGGTGGTGGTAACAGTGAACACTACCTGGTGGTGGTGGTAACAGTGAACACTACCTGGTGGTGGTAACAGTGACCACTACCTGGTGGTGGTAACGGTGAACACTACCTCCTGGTGGTAACAGTGACCTCTACCTGGTGGTGGTAACAGTGATCACTACCTCGTGGTGGTATCAGTGACCTCTATCTTGTGGTGGTAATAGTGAACACTACCTGTTGGTGGTAACAGTGAACATTACCTGTTGGTGGCAACAGTGAACACTACCTGGTGGTGGTGGTAACAGTGAACACTACCTGGTGGTGGTAAGTGACCACTTCCTGGTGGCGATAACAGTAACCACTACCTGGTGGTAGTAACAGTGGCCACTACTTGGTGGTGGTGGTAACAGTGAACACAACGTGGTGGTGGTAACAGTGACCTCTACCTGGTAGTGGTAACAGTGACTACTACCTGGTGGTGGTGGTAACAGTGAACACTACCTGGTGGTGGTAACAGTGACTACTACCTGGTGGTGGTTACAGTAACCACTACTTGGTGGTGGTGGTGGTAACAGTGAACACTACCCTGTGGTGGTAACAGTGACCTCTACCTGGTGGTGGTAACACTGAACATTACTTGGGGTTGGTAACAGTGACCACTACCTGGTGGTGGTAACAGTGACCACTACCTGGTGGCGGTAACAGTGACTTTTACTTGTTGGTGGTAATGGATACAGTGACCTCTATCTGGTGGTGGTAACAGTGACCTTTACCTGGTAGTGGTAACAGTGACTTCTACCTGGTGGTGGTGGTAGCAGTAACCTCTTCCTGGTGGTGGTAACAGTGACTATTACCTGGTGGTGGTAGCAGTGAACACTACCTGTTGGTGGTAACAGTTACCAATACCTGTGGAGGTAACGGTAACCACTACCTTGTGGTGGTAACAGTGAACGCTAACTGGTAGTGGTAACAGTGACTACTACCTCGTGGCGGTAACAGTAACCCCTACCTGGTGGTGGTAACAGTGAACACTACCTGGTGGTGGTAACAGTGAACACTACCCGGTAGTGGTAACAGTGAACACTACCCGGTGGCGGTAACAGTGACCACTTCCTGGTGGCGATAACAGTAACCACTACCTGGTGGTAGTAACAGTGGCCACTACTTGGTGGTGGTGGTAACAGTGACTACTACCTGGTGGTGGTAGTAACAGTGAACACTACCTGGTGGTGGTAACAGTGACTACTACCTGGTGGTGGTAACAGTGAACTCTACCTGGTGGTGGTTACAGTAACCACTACTTGGTGGTGTTGGTGGTGGTAACAGTGAACACTACCCGGTGGTGGTAACAGTGACCTCTACCTGGTGGTGGTAACACTGAACATTACTTGGTGTTGGTAACAGTGACCACTACCTGGTGGTGGTAACAGTGACCACTACCTGGTGGCGGTAACAGTGACTTTTACTTGTTGGTGGTAATGGATACAGTGACCTCTATCTGGTGGTGGTAACAGTGACCTTTACCTGGTAGTGGTAACAGTGACTTCTACCTGGTGGTGGTGGTAGCAGTAACCTCTTCCTGGTGGTGGTAACAGTGACTATTTCCTGGTGGTGGTAGCAGTGAACACTACCTGTTGGTGGTAACAGTTACCAATACCTGTGGAGGTAACGGTAACCACTACCTTGTGGTGGTAACAGTGAACGCTAGCTGGTAGTGGTAACAGTGACTACTACCTCGTGGCGGTAACAGTAACCCCTACCTGGTGGTGGTAACAGTGAACACTACCTGGTGGTGGTAACAGTGAACACTACCCGGTGGTGGTAACAGTGAACACTACCCGGTGGTGGTAACAGTGACCGCTACCTGTTGGTGGTAACAGTGAACGCTACCTGGTGGTGGTAACAGTGAACACTACCTGGTGGTGGTAACTGTTAACACTACCTGGTGGTGGTAACAGTGAACAGTACTGGTGGTAACAGTGACCACTACCTGGTGGTGGTGGTAACAGTGAAGACCACCTGGTGGTAGTAACAGTGACCATTACCTGGTGGTGGTGGTAAGAGTGAAGACTTCCTGATGGTGGTAACAGTGAACACTACCTGGTAGTGGTAAGAGTGAACACTACCTAGTGGTGTTAACATTGACCTCTACCTGGTGGTGGTAATAGTGAACACTACCTGGTGGTGGTAACAGTGACTACTACCTGGTGGTGGTAACAGTGAACACTACCTCTTGGTGGTAACAGTTGCCAATACCTGTGGAGGTAACGGTGACTACTACCTGGTGGTGGTAACAGTGACCACTACCTGGTGGTGGTAACAGTGACTACTACCTGGTGGTGGTAACAGTGAACGCTAACTAGTAGTGGTAACAGTGACTACTACCTCGTGGCGGTAACAGTAACCCCTACCTCGTGGTGGTAACAGTGAAGACTACCTGGTGGTGGTAACAGTGAACACTACCCGGTGGTGGTAACAGTGAACACTACCTGGTGGTAGTAACAGTGACCGCTACCTGTTGGTGGTAACAGTGAACGCTACCTGGTGGTGGTAACAGTGAACACTACCTGGTGGTGGTAACTGTTAACACTACCTGGTGGTGGTAACAGTGAACAGTACTGGTGGTAACAGTGACCACTACCTGGTGGTGGTGGTAACAGTGAAGACCACCTGGTGGTAGTAACAGTGACCATTACCTGGTGGTGGTGGTAAGAGTGAAGACTTCCTGATGGTGGTAACAGTGAACACTACCTGGTAGTGGTAAGAGTGAACACTACCTAGTGGTGTTAACATTGACCTCTACCTGGTGGTGGTAATAGTGAACACTACCTGGTGGTGGTAACAGTGACCTCTACCTGGTGGTGGTAACAGTGACTACTACCTGGTGGTGGTAACAGTGAACACTACCTCTTGGTGGTAACAGTTGCCAATACCTGTGGAGGTAACGGTGACTACTACCTGGTGGTGGTAACAGTGACCACTACCTGGTGGTGGTAACAGTGACTACTACCTGGTGGTGGTAACAGTGAACGCTAACTAGTAGTGGTAACAGTGACTACTACCTCGTGGCGGTAACAGTAACCCCTACCTCGTGGTGGTAACAGTGAAGACTACCTGGTGGTGGTAACAGTGAACACTACCCGGTGGTGGTAACAGTGAACACTACCCGGTGGTGGTAACAGTGAACACTACCTGGTGGTAGTAACAGTGACCGCTACCTGTTGGCGGTAACAGTGAACGCTACCTGTTGGTGGTAACAGTGATCACTACCTGGTGGCGGTAGCGGTGGCCACTACTTGGTGGTGGTAACAGTGACTACTACCGGGTGATGGTAACAGTGACCTCTACCTGGTGGTGGTAACAGTGACTACTACCTGGTAGTGGTAACAGTGACTACTACCTGGTGGTGGTGGTAACAGTGACTACTACCTGGTGGTGGTGGTGGTAACAGTGAGCACTACCTGTTGGTGGTGGTAACAGTGACTACTACTTGGTGGTTGTAACAGTGAACTTTACCTGGTGGTGGTAACAGTGACTACTACCTGTTCGTGGTAACAGTGACCTTTACCTGGTGGTGGTAACAGTGACCTCTACCTGGTGGTTGTAACAGTGACTACTACCTGGTGGTGGTAACAGTTAAGACTATCTGGTGGTTGTAACAGTGATGTAATGAGACAAAACTCACAAGAAGAGTATTACATATATAGTAGGAAGTATAGAGAGTAGGAATGTAAAGATAGGAAACTTGGTAGCGTGGCCTGGATGTTATTTGCGCAGCGTCAATACGCTTATCTTATCTCGTATGTCAATACACATACATCACTTCTTAAAGGGACAACTTGTTAAACACCTCTTTGATACAACTATTTATTACTTCAATCAATGACATGAACACATCAATATCACTATTATATCGGGGTACTAACACATCATGCTTTACGTTACTTGACACTGACTCTCGGACACACCTGAATGAATACACTTCCCACAGTAGGTGACTCACCCTAGGACGTTCTGACAAGACTCACGTGTACCCTGACGTAGGCCCAGTGAGTGCTGGCTGGGCTGCCTCCTATGGGAGAATCTGCTTAGCTGGCGATGCCGTGGTCTGGTCGGGAGGTCTCCCTCCCGACCTGGGGAGGGGACGTGCGTGACTCTGCTTAGTGAACCGAGTGACGACCCGAACGGGAGAGAGGCGACAGCAACCAGAGTGAGAATCAGTATGACCAGAATCAGGATGATAATGGTACTGCAATCGTAATGGTAATGCCCGTGGACGGGACTGTAGGGCCTTTATATGGGGTCGGCCCAGCCGGCTTCTGACCTCTAATAATTAACACTAAACTGGTTTGATCTGGATAGCTGTGTGCAGGTGTGGCCAGGTGTCTTGGCTAGGTGCGGTTGTAGGTCATCGGGCTCACGTCATTAGCGGGCGAGGTCAAGTCCCATGGGTCGACCTGAGGTGTGTCAACCCGGAATGTGGTGGTACCACGAGGTCTGTGATGTACTTGCTGTTATATACAGCATAATTCTGGGCTGTAAGGTTTGGTCTGACAATCAATCATTACAGTGATCTCTACCTGGAGGTGGTAACAGTGACCTCTACCTGGTGGTGGTAACACTGACTACTACCTGGTGGTGGTAACAGTGAACACTACCTGTTGGTGGTAACAGTTACCAATACCTGTGGAGGTAACGGTGACTACTACCTGGTGGTGGTAACAGTGACCACTACCTGGTGGTGGTAACAGTGACTACTACCTGGTGGTGGTAACAGTGACTACTACCTAGTGGTGGTAACAGTGAACGCTAACTGGTAGTGGTAACAGTGACTACTACCTCGTGGCGGTAACTGTAACCCCTACCTGGTGGTGGTACCAGTGAACACTACCCGGTGGTGGTAACAGTGAACACTACCCGGTGGTGGTAACAGTGAACACTACCTGGTGGTGGTAACAGTGACCGCTACCTGTTGGTGGTAACAGTGAACGCTACCTGTTGGTGGTATTAGTGAACACTACCTGGTGGTAACTGTGAACACTACCTGGTGGTGGCAACTGTGAACACTACCTGGTGGTGGTAACAGTGACCACTACCTGGTGGTGGTAACAGTGAACACTACCTGTTGGTGGTAAGAGTGAAGACTTCCTGATGGTGGTAACAGTGAACACTACCTGGTAGTGGTAATAGTGAACACTACCTAGTGGTGTTAACATTGACCTCTACCTGGTGGTGGTAACAGTGACCACTACCTGGTGGTGGTAACAGTGACTACTACCTGGTGGTGGTAACAGTGACCAATACCTAGTGGTGGTAACAGTGAACGCTTGCTGGTAGTGGTAACAGTGACCACTACCTGTTGGAGGTAACAGTGTCCACAACCTGGTGGAGTTTGGTAAGATTGAACTCTACCTTGTGGTGGTAACAGTGACTATTAGCTGGTGGTGGTAACAGTGACCTCTACCTTGTGGTGGTAACATTGAACACTACCTGTTGGTGGTAACAATGACCTCTACCTGGTGGTGGTAACAGTGACCTCTACCTTGTGGTGGTAACAGCGACCACTACCTGGTGGTGGTAACAGTGAACACTACCTCGTGGTGGTAACAGTGAACAGTACCTCGTGGTGGTAACAGTGAACACAACCTGGCGGTGGTAACAGTGAACACTACCTTCTGGTGGTATCAGTGACATCTACCTGGTGATGGTAACAGTGAACACTACCTGTTGGTGGTAACAGTGAACACTACCTGTTGGTGGTAACAGTGAACACTACCTGGTGGTGGTAACGCTGAACACTAGCTGGTGGTGGTAACAATGAAAACTACCTGTTGGTGGTAACAGTGAACACTACCTGTTGGTGGTAACAGTGAACACTATCTGGTTGTGGTAAGAGTAACCACTACCTGCTGGTGGTAACAGTGACTACTACGTGATGGTGGTAACAGTGACTACTACCTAGTGGTGGTAACAGTAACCACTACCTGCTGGTGGTAACAGTAACCACTACCTGGTGGTGGTAACAGTAACCACTACCTGCTGGTGGTAACAGTGACTACTACCTGGTGGTGGTAACAGTAACCACTATCTGGTGGTGGTAACAGTAACCACTACCTGGTGGTGGTAACAGTCTCCACTACCTGGTGGTGGTAACAGTAAACACTACCTGTTGGTGGTAACAGTGAACACTACCTGGTGGTGGTCACAGTAACCACTACCTTGTGGTGGTAACACTGAACACTACCTCTGGTAACAGTGAACACAACCTGGTGGTGGTAACGCTGAGCACTACCTGGTGGTGGCAACAGTGAACACTACCTGGTGGTGGTAACAATGAACACTACCTGTTGGTGGTAACAGTGACTACTACCTGATGGTGGTAACAGTGACTACTACCTAGTTGGTGGTAACAGTGACTACTACCTAGTTTGTGGTAACAGTAACCACTACCTGCTGGTGGTAACAGTAACCACTACCTGCTGGTGATAACAGTGACTACTACCTGGTGGTGGTAACAGTAACCACTATCTGGTGGTGGTAACAGTAACCAGTTGTGTTCTGACCTCACTGTTGTGTTCTGACCTCACTAGGGGAAAGGTCACGGCAGGGTTAGCTCCGGAGGGATAATTATCAGATATGGCCAGAGCAAGGTGCGGTCTTGGGTATGAGAGTTTGGTGACCAAACTGGAGTGGTCCACTGAAGAATTGGCGAAGGTCAAGTTGGAGAACTTGAAATTAAGGGAAGAGCTGGCGATGTTAAAAGGAGAGGCTGGACGAGTAAAGCCAGTGGCTGACGAAAAATCAAGCGAGTGGAAAATTGTGAGTAATGGGAAGACAAAGCTTTTGGTGAAGAAGCACACCAAGGATACGACAACAACGACAACAACAGCTAAGTGTACCAACCCGTTCAGTCCCTTGATAGACGAATTGGACGTTAGTACAGTCAGGGACAGGGATGACAAGGAAGGTATAAAAACTTTAATTGTTGGTGACTCACAGGTAAGGTACATGGACAGGGCCTTTTGTGGTAAAAACAAAAATAGGATGAGGGTGTGTTTGCCAGGAGCTGGGGTGGGGGATATAATTGACAGGATGGACAATATCTTGTCTGGTAATGGGAACAAACCCATTATCTGCCTCAGTGCAGGAGGCAATGATATTGGCCGGTGTAGGAGCGAGGAACTTCTTGATAAGTTCAAGGCAGCCATAGATCGTATTAGGACTAAGGGAGGGATCCCTATCATATGCGGTGTCCTGCCTAGAAGGAGAGTTGGCAGTGAATGGTTGTCAAGGGCAGTTGGTGTTAACGACCGTCTTGACAGATATTGCAAGTCAATATCAGTCCCATTCATTGACAACTGGGACAACTTCTATGGCAGAAGGGACCTTTATGCTAGGGATGGGGTGCACCTGTCTAGGGATGGAGTAGCAACCCTGGCTGGGGCTCTAGAGGGGGCAGTTCAAAAGATATCGAAGTCTTTAAACTGCTAAGAGAACATAGGGGCACGGGGGTGGAGGAGACTGCAGTGGGAGCGGGTAAACAAGGCGAAAGATTACAGGGAAATAGTGTTAGGAATGATGACATAACTAAATTAGACAGGGAGTTTAAAACTAAACGCGGTAAGGGAAGGACTCAGAACACGACTAACTTAAATGTATATTACGCGAACAGTAGAAGTATGAGAAACAAAATGGATGATATTAGGGCCTTGGTATGTACCGAAGAAATCGATATAATTGCATTCACTGAAACATGGATCAACCTAGACACACGTGAATTACCAGTCGAATACCAAATTGCGGGTTACAAACTGTTCCATACCGATAGGCAGACCAGGAAAGGAGGCGGAGTAGCAATCTATGTTAGGGATAATCTGAAGTGTGAAATAAATAAGGAAATAAAAACTGAGAGGAATACAGAAACAATTTGGATAGAATTAAGCGACGGTCGGGAAAAATTAATCACAGGAGTAATATATAGACCCCCCAATCTTGACAGAGTCAATGAGCGACTTATCTGGGATGAAATGCGCAGGGCTTCCATACACAACAAAGTCTGTATAGTAGGCGACTTTAACCTTGGCCAAATAGATTGGACCGACCTTACGGGAAACTCAGAATCAGAGGATTTTCTCGAGACGATCCAGGACTGTTTCCTAAGTCAACATATAACCGAACCCACACGGGGTAATAATATATTGGATTTAGTTTTGTCAAACAGAGAAAACCTCATTAGCAATGTCGAGGTAGGGAACGAACTTGCAAACAGCGATCACAAAGAAATTCGATTCCAGTTAGATTTTCAGGGCAGACGTAAGGAAAATTCCACTAAAGTACCAGATTTCAGAAGGGCAAACTTTGACAGTTTAAAGAGGCAGCTAAGAGAGGGGGTGTCGCGCTTGGCCGTGAACCTGACAGATGACACCGACCTGATAACGAGATCTGAGATTGCCGAGTTCCACGACAATTTAAATAGTGAGTTACTTAATGCACAAAGGCAGAACATACCATACAAAAAACTCAGATCAAACAACAATGACCCTAAATGGATAAATAATTATTTAAAGAACATCATTGGCCAAAGGAAGGCTATAGGTAGAAGGATAAATCGTGGCGAAATTCACCTCCGGGACTATTATAGGGTATTGGCGAGTAGGGTTAAAACCGAGATAAGGAAAGCAAAGAGGAATAATGAGGTAAGGATAGCAAGGGAGGCAAAGACAAACCCCAAAGGATTCTACCAAATGTACCAAACTAAAACACGAGAAAAGATTGGACCAATACGGTCAGACTCCGGCGAGCTCACTGATAACGACGGAGAAATGAGCAATAATTTAAATAAATATTTTTCAACAGTTTTCACCAGCGAAAATTTAAACATGATACCCGAGGCACCGACTCTATTCAGAGATAGTGAAGAAAACAAATTAAGTGAGATAGTAGTGACTAGTAACGATGTTAGTAAGCAAATAGACAAACTAAAGCCTAATAAGTCACCTGGTCCCGATGAGATATTTGCCAGAGTATTAAAGGAATGTAAGGAAGAGCTTAGTATGCCCTTAGCAAAGTTGTTTAACATGTCCTTAAAAACAGGTGTAGTACCAGAATCCTGGAGGATAGCGAATGTAATACCGATCTTCAAGAAGGGGGATAGATCACTATCCTCTAACTACCGCCCAATCAGTCTAACATCAATAGTAGGCAAATTACTGGAAGCAATCATTTCAAACTCTATTCGAAATCACCTGGAGAAGCACAGATTGATCAATGATTCCCAGCATGGCTTCACAAGCGGACGTTCTTGCCTAACTAATCTATTAACATTCTTTTCATCAGTTTTCGAATCAGTGGACGAGGGGCACAATTATGATGTGGTATATCTCGACTTTAGCAAAGCCTTCGACAGAGTACCCCACGAAAGACTAATTAGAAAGGTAGAAGCTCATGGCATCAAAGGTGACATCCTTAAATGGATTAGGGCGTGGTTACAGGACAGGAAACAGCGAGTGAGCATTAACGGCACTAAGTCCCATTGGAGCAACGTCACAAGTGGAGTTCCCCAAGGCTCAGTACTTGGACCATTATTGTTTATTATATACATAAACGACATAGATATCGGCATAGACAGCAACATAAGTAAATTTGCTGATGATACTAAAATAGGACGTGTTATCAAATCTGACGAGGACTCGGCAAAACTACAGGAGGATCTAAACAAATTTTTCGAATGGTCTGAAAAATGGCAGATGAAATTCAACATTGACAAATGTAAAGTACTCAGTATAGGGAATGTAAACAGGGAAACCAGATACCAGATGAACAACGATGCCATAGAGAAATCCGACTGCGAGAGAGATTTAGGAGTAATGATAAGTAGGAACCTTAAGCCAAGTAAACAATGTGTTTTTGCTCGTAACAAGGCTAATAAAGTACTTGGGTTCATACAAAGGAGTGTTAGTTACAAGACTAGCGAGGTCATCCTAAAACTGTATCTTGCTCTTGTGAGACCACACCTGGATTACGCAGTCCAGTTCTGGTCACCGTATTACAGAATGGATATAGAATCCTTGGAAAGAATCCAGAGGAGAATGACAAGACTAATCCCGGGTATCAGGAACCTTGAGTATAGAGACAGGTTAAAGCATCTTAATTTGCACTCCCTTGAGAGACGTAGAGCGAGGGGCGACCTGATAGAGGTGTATAAATGGAAGGCAGGGCTAAACAAAGGGGACATTACAAAGGTACTCAAATTATCCAACCAGGAGCGAACTCGTAACAATGGTTTTAAATTGGACAAATTTAGATTTAGGCGTGAAATAGGTAAACACTGGTTTGGAAACAGAGTAGTGGATGAATGGAACAAGTTACCAAATATCATCATTAACTCGAATACGCTGAATTGCTTCAAACATAGGTTGGATGCTCATATGAGCAATAGGGGTTGGGTGTAAACGGGACTGCCCAGTATGGGCCAATAGGCCCGCTGCAGTTTCCTCCATTCTTATGTTCTTATGTTCTTATCTGGTGGTGGTAACAGTAACCACTACCTGGTGGTGGTAACAGTAACCACTACCTGGTGGTGGTAACAGTAACCACTACTTGCTGGTGGAAACAGTGACTACTACCTGGTGGTGGTAACAGTAACCACTATCTGGTGGTGGTAACAGTAACCAGTACCTGGAGGTGGTAACAGTAACCACTGCCTGCTGGTGGTTACAGTGACTACTACCTGTTGGTGGTAACACTGAACACTATCTGGTGGTGGTAACAGTGACTACTACATGGTGGTAGTAACAGTGAACACTACCTGGTGGTGGTAACAGTGACTACTACCTGGTGGTGGTAACAGTGAACACTACCTGTTGGTGGTAACAGTGAACACTACCTGGTGGTGGTAACAGTAACCACTACCTGGTGGTGGTAACAGTGAACACTACCTGGTGGTGGTAACAGTGAACACTACCTGGTGGTGGTAACACTGAACACTACCTGGTGGTGGTAGCAGTGAACACTACCTGGTGGTGGTAACAGTGACTACTACATGGTGGTGGTAACACTGAACACTACCTGGTGGTGGTAGCAGTAACCACTATTTGGTGGTGGTAGCACTGAGCACTACCTGGTGGTGGTAACAGTAACCACTACCTGGTGGTGGTAACACTGAACACTACCTGGTGGTGGTAACAGTGACTACTACATGGTGGTGGTAACACTGAACACTACCTGGTGGTGGTAACAATATCCACTATCTGGTGGTGGTAACAGTGACTACTACCTGGTTGTGGTAACAGTAACCACTACCTGGTGGTGGTAACAGTGATTACTTCCTGATGGTGGTAACAGTAACCACTACCTGGTGGTGGTAACACTGAACACTACCTGGTGGTGGTAACAGTAACCACTACCTGTTGGTGGTAACACTGAACACTACCTGGTGGTGGTAACAGTAACCACTACCTGGTGGTGGTAACAGTGACTACTACCTGGTGGTGGTAACAGTAACCACTGCCTGGTGGTGGTTTACAGTAACCACTACCTTGTTGTGGTAACACTGAACACTACCTGGTGGTGGTAACAGTGACTACTACATGGTGGTGGTAACAGTGAACACTACCTGGTGGTGGTAACACTGAACACTACCTGGTGGTGGTAACAGTGAACACAGCCTGTTGGTGGTAACAGTGAACACTACCTGGTGGTGGTAATAGTGAACACTACCTGGTGGTGGTAACAGTTACAACTACCTGATGGTGGTAACAGTAACCACTACCTGGTGGTGGTAACAGTGACTACTACCTGCTGGTGGTAACAGTGACTACTACCTGCTGGTGGTAACAGTGACTACAACCTGGTGGTGGTAACAGTAACCACTACCTGGTGGTGGTAACAGTGACTACTACCTGCTGGTGGTAACAGTGAACACTACCTGTTGGTGGTAACAGTGAACACTACCTGGTGGTGGTAATAGTGAACACTACCTGGTGGTGGTAACACTGAACACTACCTGGTGGTGGTAACAGTGAACACTACCTGTTGATGGTAACAGTGAACACTACCTGGTGGTGGTAATAGTGAACACTACCTGGTGGTGGTAACAGTGACTACTACATGGTGGTGGTAACACTCAACACTACCTGGTGGTGGTAACAGTGACTACTACATGGTGGTGGTGGTAACAGTGACTACTACATGGTGGTGGTAACACTGAACACTACCTGGTGGTGGTAGCAGTGAACACTACCTGGTGGTGGTAACACTGAACACTACCTGGTGGTGGTAACAGTAACCACTACCTTGTGGTGGTAACAGTAACCACTACCTGGTAGTGGTAACACTGAACACTACCTGTTGGTGGTAACAGTAACCTGGTGGTAACAGTGACTACTACATGGTGGTGGTAACAGTGAACACTACCTGGTGGTGGTAACAGTGACTACTACCTGGTGGTGGTAGCAGTGAACACTACCTGTTGGTGGTAACAGTGAACACTACCTGGTGGTGGTAACACTGAACACTACCTGGTGGTGGTAACAGTGAACACTACCTGTTGGTGGTAACAGTGAACACTACCTGGTGGTGGTAATAGTGAACACTACCTGGTGGTGGTATCACTGAACACTACCTGGTGGTGGTAGCAGTGAACACTACCTGTTGGTGGTAACAGAGAACACTACCTGGTGGTGGTAATAGTGAACACTACCTGGTGGTGTTAACAGTGACTACTACATGGTGGTGGTAACACTGAACACTACCTGGTGGTGGTAACAGTGACTACTACATGGTGGTGGTGGTAACAGTGACTACTACATGGTGGTGGTAACACTGAACACTACCTGGTGGTGGTAACAGTGAACACTACCTGGTGGTGGTAACAGTGATTACGACCTCATGGTGGTAACAGTAACCACTACCTGGTGGTGGTAACACTGAACACTACCTGGTGGTGGTAACAGTAACAAACTACCTGTTGGTGGTAACACTGAACACTACCTGGTGGTGGTAACAGTGACTACTACCTGGTGGTGGTAACAGTAACCACTACCTGGTGGTGGTAACAGTGACTACTACCTGCTGGTAGTAACAGTGACTACTACCTGGTGGTGGTAACAGTAACCACTACCTGGGGGTGGTGACAGTGACTACTACCTGGTGGTGGTAACAGTAACCACTACCTGGTGGTGGTAACACTGAACACTACCTGGTGCTGGCAACAGTAACCACTACCTGTTGGTGGTAACACTGAACACTCCCTGGTGGTGGTAACAGTAACCACTACCTGTTGGTGGTAACAGTAACCACTACCTGCTGGTGGTAACAGTGACTACTACCTGGTGGTGGTAACAGTAACCACTACCTGGTGGTGGTAACACTGAACACAACCTGGTGGTGGTAACACTGAACACAACCTGGTGGTGGTAACAGTAACCACTACCTGGTGGTAGTAACACTGAACACTACCTGCTGGTGGGAACAGTGACTACTACCTGGTGGTGGTAACAGTGACTACTACCTGGTGGTGGTAACAGTAACCACTACCTGGTGGTGGTAACAGTAACCACTACCTGATGGTGGTAACAGTGACTACTACCTGGTGGTGGTAACAGTAACCACTACCTGGTGGTGGCAACAGTGACTACTACCTGGTGGTGGTAACAGTAACCACTACCTGGTGGTGGTAACAGTAACCAATACCTGCTGGTGGTAACAGTGGCTACTACCTGGTGGTGGTAACACTGAACACTACCTGGTTGTGGTAGCAGTGACCTCTACCTGGTGGTGGTAACACTGAACACTACCTGGTGGTGGTAACACTGACCACTCCCTGGTGGTGGTAACAGTAACCACTACCTGGTGGTGGTAACAGTGACCACTACCTGGTGGTGGTAACATTAGCCACTACTTGGTGGTGGTAACAGTGACCACTGCCTGGTGGTGGTAACATTGAACACTACCTTGTGGTGGTAACAGTGACCTCTATCTGGTGGTGGTAACAGTAACCACTACCTGGTGGTGGTAACACTGAACACTACCTGGTGGCGGTAACAGTAACCACTACCTGGTGGTGGTAACAGTGATCATGTAACAAAGAAAAGTTATTTCTTAATCAAAATATAATGAATGTCAAAAAACAGAATAAAATAAACATTAATAAAATGTAATGAAACACATTATAATGATGCATGTTTTATTGATCAACATTCTTCAGTGTGGATTAGGGTGTGGGGAAGTGTGGGTGATGCTTGGTGTGGGTGAGGCTTGGTGTGGGGGGAGTGTGGGTGAGGCTTGGTGTGGGGGGAGTGTGGGTGAGGCTTGGTGTGGGGGGAGTGTGGGTGAGTCTTGGTGTGGGGAAGTGTGGGTGATGATTGGTGTGGAGGAGTGTGGGTGAGGCTTGGTGTGGGGGAGTGTGGGTGAGGCTTGGTGTGGGGGAGTGTGGGTGAGGCTTGGTGTGGGGGAGTGTGGGTGAGGCTTGGTGTGGGGGAGTGTGGGTGAGGCTTGGTGTGGGGGGGTGGTGGTGAGGCTTGGTGTGGGGGGGTTTGGGTGAGGTTTAGTGTAGGGTCACTGGGTGTGAGGTGACTCCCTCCTCTCCCAACAAGTGAACGCGGCCCATCTTGCTACAGCCAGGAAATCTGATGTTATAAGTATTGGGAAAATGAGTCGAAAGAATAAGGGAAGAAGAATATGGGATACTTGGTAAAAATATGGAACTCAAAAGTAGGGGGGGGGGGGTAATAGGTTTAGGGAACAAGGTTATAAAGCATGCTCATATAAAAACAAGTTAATATACTGCAGCCACTCCTCCACTGCACGTAGAAACAGAATCAAAATCATTACCGAATTAAAATCATTTTAAAGTCAGTGGCATATAATGGAGAAGTTTAATTCTCAGATAATCAAGATTCTCTGTTGATTAATATATTCTCAGTTTTAAGTAAATTTTTTACAATCTTTTCTCATTCCTTTCTCAATCTAAGCATAAATTTTATATAGTATTTTTTAGTTGTTTATAAGGAGAGAAATTATTCACACTAGTGCCATGGTACTTTACACATTATCATTGAAATTAAGTGAACACAAGAATACAAACATTTTATCATAAGTCATCAGGCATTTGATAAGTCCCCAGCAGGGCCCAGAGATGGGCAGTCCGCTAGCCTAGCCGAAGGTTGTAAGATCTTCTGTCTAAGGGTGTGTTCACACTAAGTGTAGCATGTGATCGCCAAGAAGAAACGGAGCACAGAGTCGGTACCCTGTGCTTCGTTTCTTCTTGTCGATCGCATGTTTTGGGGCAAAATGTACGTTAGTGTGGCTACACCCTAAGATCCCCAGAAGTTCTGTCCCAGAGAAGCTCAAAGTCCAAATGCGTCTCTTCATAATGTAGGCTACATTAATTTTTAAGGAGAAAAATTTAGGCTCGTCCCCTCAGTTTGTTCCAAATACCTGTCAATAGGGACGTCATAATTGTTTTCTCTGTTTATTGGTGACTTCAGATGCCTACACCGCAAAGTTCCCGAGAATATGAGTTCCGAAAGCGGGATACTCGATGGTTGCTCCAGTTGTTTGACTTCTTGGGCTAGGAAGCTGAAACTTGGACACAAAAATGACTACGTGCCTTGGGGTGTGAGTCGATGAGAATCCTGAGCTGGTCAGTTATTATTTGTAAGGGGGGTCAGTATAAGGTTAACACATTTCTTTGGTCTCATGAGATAGGGGGACGTCTCGAGCACCAGTTCTTTGTGGCCTTCAGGTAGATGGATCTCCGCTGCCAGCAACAGCTTGGCCAGCACCACTTTCGCCTCCATCAAAGCAAACCTCATTGCTGGACCAAAGGACAAGGAACACATTATTAAAGATCTTTACCTGAGGATGCATCACCTGAAAATTAGTCCCACATTTTTTTCATCTTAAGCTTAACCACCAGAGTTGTAATAAGTACCGGACTTTGTTACTAAAGTAAAAGTATTGTTACATTGGCGAAATGTTACTCAAGTAGAAGTAAAATTATCCAAAGTTCAATGTGCTCAAGTAGAAGTAAAAAAGTATCTCATTCATAAAGTACTCAAGAACTGAAAGTAAAAAAGTATTGTAACAACAAAATTATTTAATTATCTCAAATATTAAAATAAATCCTCAGTAAATTAAAAAAAATAGTTAACTAAAGATAAAAATAAAAGAGACACAGCACTACACGTGTATATTTGCAAATCTTTCTGATGAGATTAATCAAGAACTGAATCTCAAAATTGTGGCGGTCCAATCAGAATCTTTTAGGCCTAAATATAAGCCCTGCATGACCTACCGAAATAGAATTTGTTCAGCCACTCTTCTCCCTACAGTCCATGGCAGGGATAGTGAACGGGCTGAAAATATATAGGAGATGTAAACAGGGAAACCAGATACCAGATGAACAACGATGCCATAGAGACATCCGACTGCGAGAGAGATTTAGGAGTAATGATAAGTAGGAACCTTAAGCCAAGTAAACAATGTGTTTTTGGTCGTAACAAGGCTAATAAAGTACTTGGGTTCATACAAAGGAGTGTTAGTTACAAGACTAGCGAGGTCATCCTAAAACTGTATCTTGCTCTTGTGAGACCGCACCTGGATTACACAGTTCAGTTCTGGTCACCGTATTACAGAATGGATATAGAATCCTTGGAAAGAATTCAGAGGAGAATGACAAGACTAATCCCGGACATTAGGAACCTTGAGTATAGAGACAGGTTAAAGCATCTTAATTTGCACTCCCTTGAGAGACGTAGAGCGAGGGGCGACCTGATAGAGGTGTATAAGTGGAAGGCAGGGCTAAACAAAGGGGACATTACAAAGGTACTCAAATTATCCAACCAGGAGCGAACTCGAAACAATGGTTTTAAATTAGACAAATTTAGATTTAGGCGTGAAATAGGTAAACACTGGTTTGGAAACAGAGTAGTGGATGAATGGAACAAGTTACCAAATATCATCATTAACTCGAATACGCTGAATAGCCTTAAACCTAGGTTGGATGCTTATATGAGCAATAGGGGTTGGGTGTAAACGGGACTGCCCAGTATGGGCCAATAGGCCTGCTGCAGTTTCCTCCATTCTTATGTTCTTGTGTTCTTATATCAGGATAGGTTAAAGAAACTTAACTTGCATTCCCAGAGAGACGAAGAGTGCGGGGAGACATGATTGAAGTATTTAAGTGGGTGAAAGTTCTTATAATATCCGAGCAGGATAGGACTCGGAGCAACGGATTCAAGTTGGATAAGTTTAGGTTTAGGAGGGAGATAGGAAGAAACTGGTTCACAAATAGGGTGGTGGACGAGTGGAACAAGCTTACCAACTTTGTAGTAAGTGCGGGAACTCTGGAAAGTTTCAAAAGGAGGCTACATAGATTCATGGATGATAGAGAGTGGTAGTAACTCTCGACAGGAGCTACCATGCGCAGGCCAACCGGCCTATTGCAGACTCCTTATTTTCTTATGCTCTTATGTTCTAACTTGCTGGATAAAATCATGTCTCACAACCAAATGTAATCAAACTTAACCTTATGTTCTGAATTTAGAGCATAACGCGCCTGACTTGTTTACAAGTTCATGTTAACTATCTGTTTTCCCCCGAGGCTGGAGTCATCAAGTCGCCATACCATATACTGGTAGAAAATGTTCTATTCACAGCCATACTAAGTTACTTCACAGCCATATTAAGTTACTAACGAACACTTAATCCTCTCGATGACCAGTCGATGAAGACTTTGTACATTTTGTAGTTGGGTCATTACATAACTGGGTGGGTCAGCTCCCAAAACCCACTAATCACCGTGCCTAACGGGTATTGTATTACAGCAACAGATAAGGGTGCTGACTGAGTGTTATATAAAAACAAACCAAAACTGGACCTATCTAATAACAGCTACACTGATCTAGGTAATGAACACCTGCTGCCTGATCTACGAATGATAAGAAAAAGATCAGAGCAAAGTACAATACACCAGCGATTGGTGGCGGCTGTGGTAAAACTAGTATCACTCACCACACTCATCACTCACCACACTCGGCACTAACACCTCGTCACTCAAATAAGCTACCCTGGTCATTAAGGCACAAACTGCAAGTCAGAGGTCACCCACCTACACAGTTCCTTGGGCCTAAACCGAAGGGGAGGTGGGTGCAGCTGGTGATGGAGCCCTTGTTCTCAGGGAGGAAGCGGTCTGGTATGAACTCTTCAGGATCGTGCCAGTAGCGGGAGTCATAGTGAAGGCTCCACACCGGTACCGACACCAGGTCTTCAGGATGTAAGGTTATCTCTGTCCCAGGCAACCTGTAGTAGTAGTGGCTGTACTTCACCTATGTGCCAGGTAAACTATAGTGGTCATACCTCACCAAGTCACCACACACCTAAGAGAGCTCAGGCTTACAATTGGCTCAGCCATATCAATATTATTATCCACTCCGTATCTGTATTTTTTGAGCTAAATAAACTGTTTTAATATCAACACAGTGCCAGGTAGACTGTAGTGGCCATACCTCACCGAGACACCACACAACCTACAGTGCCAAGTAGTGTTACAAGTAAGCAGGGTTGGATTATTTAATCTAAAAATAAAAACATTTTGCTTTAATCTTACCTTTTTCATTGGTTTTACGATTTTTTATTTATATTATTTCCTGATGGTTATAATGATTTATAGTAAATTTCCATCACCACTGATGCTAAAATTAAATTTGAAACCATGACTAAGCGTATGGATGCAACCTACTTCATAATCTGGTTAACCTCTTAACACTAAATCTTCAAGTCATGTACCCAGACGAAAAATTAATTCCCAGGTATTTTAATGCACCAACCAGTCCTACTTCTACCTCCTGCTGTGTCAAATAATTATGTTCAGTTCCTACTCCTGTTTTTCACAACTGCCATTGTTCCTGACCTTTTTGGTAATTTAGTGTTGCTGTGGCTATTCTCTTTTAAGTAAGGTCTGTCAGGTTTCTTTTAACATGTTATAGTTATTGTTTGTAAACAGATACCAATCATGAATTATCATTAATAAGAATTGTCAACTATAATAATGTTGCATAATAAAATTTATTTTAAGAAGGGCTTTTTCCATATGTCAGGATGAACTTAAACTTAACTTCGTTTTTAAGGACTTTATGTAAGATGAGTTTGAATGACCTGTGCCCGGGTAGGCTATTCGCCGTAAAAAACAACTAATGTATGACTAATTACCATATTAAATAATTATAATAAGAGTTAAAAATACTTGACTTATTCAAACCACCATTATAAAATTAAAAATTGTAAATATTATTTAACCAATGGCTTTTGCCAGTCCTGTTTAAATAATGTTATCCACTACATCGTAGGTATAATAAGTTCCACCTGGATCTCTGGAAACATTCTAACGTTCGCATTGCTCTCTACTGAACTTTAAAAAATTTCTATTTACAGTTCTGTACTGTACAGGAATTCTATTACACTCAAGATGTCAGTCTCTATGGACATCGCCTCATCATAATTCGAATCTATTTCTGTAATTATGATGGTCATTAATACTCCACTGCCCTGACACACTTGACATACAATGTAGGAACAAGGCCACACAGTTAGGTAGTACTATATCTCGTTATCTGGGAAGAGGTGAGAGGGTTCAGGATGCTAGTAGTATTGTCTATCCTTTGAGTTTAAGGAGATACATCATACTAACAGTGTTCTTGGTTACAAATCCACTGCTGTCAATAAATTGCATTTGATGTTAAAGATTCTGCCTCAAAAACATGGCACCTTTCGTACTCCTGCTCCACGTTACTCGTTTAGCAGATGTGACCAAACATCTCTGTCAAGGGGTATGAAATGGTGGCCAAGGCTTTTTTGTCCAGTTAGGCTATTTGGGTAAGGAGTAAACTAACCCCATTTCCAGCTAGGGGAAGAAAGAAGGACCAAGTCCCTTCTTTAACCAAGGGTAAGACAGAGGTGATCAATTATTTTACCAGTTAAGGGGAAAATAGAGGAGACCAATTTTCTTCAATTAGGAGAAGGCAGAAGAGAACTGTCGAGAGCACAGGATTATAGTCCCCCACGAAACAGGAAAATATTTGTGGTATTGGACAAAATTATGATGAGGACAATGTTCAAGCTGCCAGCGAACTAAGCTTAAGAGAAAGACTGAGAGACTCACTGGTAGGTCTTGGTACACCGCCGCTCAATCAGTGGTGCTGGTGGATACATCCTCAACGTTTCTGATGAGAAAAATAAAGACACAGTAAAACATACCCACAAGACTGATGGCTTTTTCTTGCTAATTAGGATCTTTTGACAACTTTTATTAAATTTTGACACAAAATTGGAAGCCAAAATGACGTAAAAATTATAATGAGAATACCTAATCTAATGTAGCCCAAATTAATTTGGCTTTAAGTGATGACATAAGTTCTTACCCATAATACAGGCTTCAAGAAACTTAGCCTCCATTATGCCCTGGTACGTTACGTCACCATGTTCTTCAACCATCTTTTGCAGCTCCTGGCGGAGACGCTGCTGCTGCACAGGATTCTTGGCCAGTAGAAAGGCGGAGAAGGCCAGGGTAGAGGCCGTATTGTCGTAGCCAGCTATCAAGAAGAGGACGCATTGAGCCACGATGACTCTGTCCTTCAACACTGAAATACCGTCCTGGTTAGTTACAAGATCGTCTGTCTATATTGATGTATAAAGTGGTCTGCAAGTCGCAGGTGAAAGACCACGATGGGAGCAGTACAGGGAGTTTTGTAAGGTAACGCAACCTCTGTATGACACACACCACCTGCTTCTGGAGTTCCCACACACAACACACTTCTTGCTCTGTCACACGCTTCTACTGAATACAGCTCTACAGACTTCCAGATCTCTCTTTCTACCTTTTCATCTACCTTTACATCATTATCACCATTCTCTCTTACTCGTCTACCCTATTCACTGGTTGAAGCTGTAAAGCAAACAACTGGTAGAAACCGATCCGAACCCGATGGCAGCACGTGAAAATAGTTAATCTCAAGGTAATAACTACAGTAGATAGAAGTCCTTGGCGCTGAATCTGGGACTCTTTCCGAGGCCTCAGTCAATTTTCACTCCTTTGTCACGAAATAGGGCCAAGCAGCATGAGGTGATATGTGCCCTATTTTCTTGCCTTTAAATAGATAAGTAAAGAAAAAAAGAATCACGAACATTAATCCAGAACATGATGGTGTTGCTGGCGATGCTAAACGTCGTACCCCCCAGTATTTGTACACCACAACTACTCTTCCTATACAGTTTTAGGGTATTAAGGTACTAAAGTCAAACCTCAATTCAGTCCATCTACTACTTCAGTTTATGGTTTATGAGACATCTTAGGTGTTCAAATGTGGCTCCACTCTCTCTCGCTGTGTGTGTGTGTGTGCGTGAATTTGTTTAAGATGTAGAAGCTGTCGCCAACACAACAACCACACCTTAAGTTAACGAGCTGCATGACCCAGTGTCAAGGAATAATCCGAGAAGACCGGACAACTGGCCAACTGCACTGGTTAACCATTACCCCGGAAGACGATCCGCAAATCGATTAACATCCAGGTTCCCAATTACTGCTGGGTCGGCAGAGGCAAATGGCATAAAGAAACTTGCCCATAGTTTCACCCTGCCCGATGATCGAACTCGGGTCCGCTTGCTTGCCGGGCAAGGATGCTGACCATTACTATTACGTTGCTGTCACTCAGAATCGAGTATGACGATCATCCAGCTATGATGCAATGATATGAGTTAATAAAAGATGTCACCTCCATTGGTGTGCTCTGAGTTGACTCGAGAAGCCAATACGGGACTGGCAAAGCCGTGCACAAATATTGCACGTGTGGAGGACTACATCAAGTGCGGGAGGCATGGCGGCGGCGTCTTTCTGGCGCTGGTGCTTGTCGGCTTCGGTATGCAGTCGGGATAACTCGAAAGTATTCACACCTAGTGCGGTGCTCCTCCAAGAGTTACGGTGTGGAGTGATCGTCTCCCAGGTGAAAGGGTCGATTTGTCACTTTTTCAGGTTTGTTTCCTAACCGTCCTTATTCCTTTTCCGTTGTCCATCAGCGTTACGTTTACCATTCGTTAGGTGACTGTAAAGTAGTTGCTTTGGTAATCTACTGTCGTTCATGCGGGCAACATGGCCAGCCCAACGTAGTTGTTCATGGATAATGGTAGCCTCGATACTCCTACAGTTGGTGTCAGCAAGGATACTGGCGTTTTTCTATTGTCTTCCCAGCGAACCTGGACTACATTGATGAAAAGTTTCAAGTTTGAGGTGCCTCTCATATTTGATCCATGTCTGGCTGCCATACAGCAGGGTGGGAAGGATCACTGAGCGATCGACTTGCAGCTTTGTAGATAATTTCAGCTCCCTACAGTTGAAGACATGGGGACAGAGTCTGCCAAAGGCTTGAGATGCGTCTGATCCGATGTTAAATCTTCTCGTTATCGATGTCTGTGGTGGTAAACAGGGACTGAAAGTGGGAAACATTAGAGGGGGGAGTATCTTTAACCTGGATGGGTGGTGGAGATGTGGCTGAACCATGGGCTGGCTGGAAGAAAATATGAGTCTTCCGTACATTTACCTTAAGGATGAAGGTGTATATGCATCTGAGTAGGTGTTCAGGGTGTCCTGTAGGTCGTGTTCAGTGTGAGCGACGAGGATGGAAGCGGCCGACACATTTGTTTCTGCCTTGAGTCATCTTATGTTGAAAAGTCCCTTCATCTGGTACTGGATGTCCACCCTACCAGCTAAATTGGCACAGGCAAAAATAAGGAATGCAACCAAGAAAAATGGAAAAGACAGTTTGTGCCAGTACACATCCTTGTTTTACCCCCATTTGGATGGAGAAGAACTCAAAATGGATGCCATTGTGCAGGACACTGCCGTTCATGCCATCTTGGAGGTGCCTCACAATGGCGATGAATTTTGGTGGGCAACCAACGCGAGTGAGGGTCCACCAGAGGGCTTCCCTGTTGACCGAGTCGAAGGCCTTAGTAAGGTCGATGAAAGCCATGTACAAGTCACGACGCCGTTCTCTGCACTTCTCCTGTATCTGGCTGGTTGCAAAGATCATGTCAGTGGTGCCACTTGATAGTCTGTAGCCACATTGAAATTCTGGGAGGAAGTTGTACGCCCCAGAAAGAAGTCTTTTTGGGGGACGCAGTGATAATCTTGCCAGCTACAGACAGCAGCGAGATCCCGCGGTAGTTGCCACAGTCTGACCGGTCTCCCTTGTTCTTATAAATATTGATGATGGTAACGTTTTTAAGATCTTTGGGGATTTCCTCCTTCTCTCATATATTCTGCAGGAGAGAGTGGAGATGGCTGGTAAGCAGAGGTCCTCCTGCTTTATACACCTCGGCTGGGATTCCATAAGGCCTTTTGGCTTTGTAATTTTTCATCTGCTTGATGGCATTAGCTACCTCATCACGGGATGGACGATAGCTGAGGTGGGTCAGCTGTGGGTACTGAGGGACGTGCTGGGTAGTCAGGATATCCATATCGATGTTTCGGTTGAGCAGGGAATGGTAGTGCTCTTTCTAGCCTTCTTCATTTTTAATCAGGGAGTTACCGTCAGATGAGCGGAGGCAGGCTGCATCATGAGTAGTTGGGCCACACATTGTATTAGTGGAATTGAAAAATTCACCCCTCTTGTGTTGATATGCAAATTTTGCGTTTCAGACACTTTATATTTTCACCATTCGTCCTTAAGGTCACGAAGTTTGTGCTGGGCCATCGCTCACTTCTAGCGGAAAGTATCAGCTGTGGTCCAAAACAGGTGGTTGTTCTGCCAATCACTGAAAGCAGCACATTTACCATTGACGAGTTTCTCGATTTCCCCGTTATTTTCATGAAACCTACCTGGTGTTTTCTTTCGATGTGACCGAGGCTCTTACTGCAGGTTTTTGTGATGACAGGGTCGAGAATACCCCATTCCACACTCGGATTTTGGTTGTTTGTTGTTGGATTGTTTATCAGCCCATTTTCGAGCTGCTGCCTGAAAGCATATTCTACTTGGTATTAAAACTTCTTCTGGAGGCTTGTTGCCTACGCCGTTCTGCAAAAGGAGAGTTCGACTCTGACGAGCTGGTGATGTGTCATAGTGGTCTAAGCTCCGCATGGCACAGGTGATGAGGACATCTTGGTGATCTTTTTCGCTAACAATGATGTAGTCCAAACAAGGTGTTGGTGATATTGAGGTTGTGTTCAATACACTTGATGAGGAGAAGTAGGCCGTTGGGATTACACTTGCCCACTCCGTTTTCCCTATGGTTTCCTACCTTAAGTCAGCATTTCTGCCAACCCTGGCAGTGAAGTCACCAAGGAGCACAAACTTATCTTCTCTAGGGATAGAGGTTAGCACTCATTCAAGGTCGGCATAAAAGGCCTCCTTGATGTCATTCTCTGCATCTAGTGTTGGGGCATATGGACGTAAGTAATTCAAGTGTGATTCGGAGCATCATGAGGTGCTCGTTGACCCCACAGGCATTTTAGTTAGCCTAACTAGGATGGATTGGCGAGTGGCAAAGCCAACTCCATAAATGCAGTTTCTTTCCACAGCAGGCTTACCCTTTCAGAAGAAGATATAGCCGGATCCCCGTTCTGTGAGTCAACCCTCGTCTGGGAACCGGGACTCACTAATGGCTACTGTATCGATGTTATGCCCAGACAGCTCATTTGCCACAGGGGGGGTTCTTCTTCCAGGACGCTCGTTTGTGCCAGTATCCTGAAGGGTCCTGACATTCCATGTAGCGACCATAATAAGTTGTATATTTTTTTTTTGCTTTGATCTGTGATTATGTTTTCGACCGCATTAGGATGACCTTACTGGGTGGATGATGGCTGCGAGTGAGTTGATTAATGTGGTGAGGCAGGAACACTGGTGCACTTAGCTGCAACAACTGGGGAGAGAGAGAGAGTTGTTGGGTTTCGCCTTAATAACCTGTCCATCTTGCTTTCCCTTCATCCACCGGTGTAGTCATTGGCTGCCCTTGTTGGCCACCTCTTCTGCCTGTTCTGTCGTTGGGGTCTTACTGAGTTCTATAAGCATGTCTACCTGATGCGGGGCTCCACAGCAAATTTTTTGTTTGAAGTTTATTCCTGTAGCTTTATACTTACCAAGGTTAATCCGCAAGGCATTGGGACAGTGGTTGGTAGGCGCCAGGGCTTGTCCACATGTTGGTGGGCCTGTGCGCCGTTCTTTGGGGCAGACTACTGCTCCAAGATCCTCTGCTCTAGCCTGGGGCTGCGAGGCAACCAGTTATCGTGTGTTGGCACGAAGAGGCATAGCAAGAATCTTGATGGTGAAGAGGCTGTGTACTGGCAGGGGAAGACTTAAGCAATGCTGCTTCCCTATTTACAACGAGGGCGAGCCAGCGGCGGTAGCTGAATACAAGAGGAAACTAGCAATGGCTGTACCTTAACACTAACATAATGCAACTACAATAGACGTATTACATCACTTTGCGCGCGCGCACACACACACACACACGCACACCGATTAACTAACACATTCCTGGATGAGGAGTGCAATGAAAGACAAAAGTCGTGTCTTAAAATTTGGTGAAAACATATGGCGAAGGGCTAAAACTTTTGGTGTGCTCTGCCTTGTGGTAGGAGGCTTTCATAATGTTTCACGAGTTATATTTAATCTTCGGACAAAACCGCAAACACGACTTTTGTCTTTGATTGTACACTGTAAACACTGGCTTAACTCGGCTCGGCTCTCACTGCTCGTTTTTTATCCTTCCCTGTCTGTCCCTCTCTTGTATACTCATTTCAATATTCCATTGTTCCCTCGATGCCTGTGAGTCGCTGACATTTTCTATCACCCAAATCCTGTTAGTCACCTTCCCACACTATCAAATCTAGGTGAGTCATGCAACACAGACATTGCAATATCAAATGGGGAGATACCTCATTTGATATTGCAACTTTACTTCAAGCCTGTGTCTGTGATTCTATTACTTCAGAAAGACATGGCTCAAGTACCTGAGGGTTAGTGAGAAATAAACTACACAACGTCTACACTGACCTTGTTTCGAGGTGATGGTGGGCTGGTTGGAGGTGGTAAGGTGGTTGTGCATGGTGTGG
Organism: Homarus gammarus; assembly: GCA_958450375.1. NCBI lineage: Eukaryota > Metazoa > Arthropoda > Malacostraca > Decapoda > Nephropidae > Homarus > Homarus gammarus. The sequence goes on along the minus strand of CAUDMG010002418.1, from coordinate 5,667 downwards.
TCGTCGTCCTGGGTTGTGTGGTCACTGTCGTTGATATTGGGGTTTTCAGCAGCTCTGGATTCCAGCAGTAGGTCTAAGAAGTCCCCGCGTTTTTGTCCCGCCTCCCTGGCCGCCTTAGTTTCCAACACTACCCTTTCCAAGAATTTTGTGGCAGGCAAGTCCAGTGAAAGTCCAAGTAAAGAAATTAGCTTTGGAGAAATTAGCAGAAGCATGAACTTTAGAAACATTGTAAATGTAAATTTAAAAAAGGAATCTGCTTGCAGAGTAAATTCTGAATTTTCGTTTTGAAGGGAATTACATTCAATACCAAAAGCACAAGAACCTATTGTGTCCATAGTGTACCGTCCAAAGTTGTACTTCATGTCAACATGAGGTTTCTTAGTGGCTTCTTTGAGAGAGAAGGAAACGAGAGCATCAGCCTTATGGTAGACGAGAGGGAACATCCTCCGCATCTTGCCTGAAGTAAATGTGGGGCTCATCACATTACGTAGTGCTTTCCATTCTTCCCCTTCCATGTTAAACAGCATGTCATTCTGTAAGCTGTCGTTGTCCACACGGAACGAGCGACTGTTAACGAAGTGGTCAAAGTCCTTAATAAAGATGTGTTTGATAATATCTGGGTCACCGACCAGCAGGACAGGATTAAAAAATTCATATAATCCACAGAAAGTTGCTCCACCATGCTTGTAGTAAACCTGCAATAACAAAACACGAATTACTGTAAGAAGTGGTTAAACACGAGGATCCTCTCTGAAGCAGTTTTTAAATCATTTGTTTTTGAAGTGTTGTGTTGGTGAATGTGTCGGGGTTGGTCATTGACATGAAATCGTATTTACAGCTAGTAAATTCTATACTCTCAGTTCCATTTGTTGTAAGATATATACTGTATATATTATTGCATGGTCCAGAGTTGTATTAGGGTTAAAAATGTTTTAAAAATGTTACTCCTCGCCGTCTCTTCAATAAATCAGAAAGACCCTACCCTTTTCAATAATCCTTTCAAGACTTCCCAAGTTAAATTGAATTATTAAATTAAAAGTGAGTAACATTTGAATATAATAACTGAAATAAATAACATATGATAATCAATAACTGTGAAAAGAAATCTATCATACCTGGCCCTACGAATGTTCTGGATACAGAACATGATTCTTGTACAAGTCTCTAACTGTTGTGGTGCAATAGGTTAATTATCAGTGTTTCTCTTTATCTAATATACTAAAGGACTAGGCGTGTGTGTGTGTGTGTGTCTGTCTGTCTGTGTGTATGCGTGTGTCTGCTCTGGGCAGCCGAAACGGCACAAACGTTTTTCATCAAACTTTGTGGAAAAATCGCAAAAAAATTGTAGAGTGGAACAAACCTGGTCCCATATCGATGGTTTCTTAAGGCAGCCATTAATTAACCATTTTATTTACGATGGAAAACGCTGCAAGTCTACGGACTTGGCGCACCCTCATTCGCTATACACTGTCGGCCCACGATTGCAGTTATCAGTTATCGTACTGCTCCCTCCTCCTCCCCCCACTTTTTTTCTTAGCCTACTTTTTTTTAATGTTTTTTGGATTTAGTAAGGGAAGGAAGATGAGTAAATAGAAGAATAAAGAAGGGGAAACAGAAAATAGTTAGAGAAACAGGTGAGGGGGAGCTGAGTTTCATCATGTGTCTGGATGCGCAGTTTCAACGTTACCAGACGACCTTACAGCTACAGTATACTGTATACTTATTCCTGTGGGTGACTGTACATGGAAAAGGAGAAGAGATAAAAAGATAATAACAGGAATGCATGGAGAAGATGACTACAATAGACACAGGGTGAATATAGACAGTGAAACAGACAGGGGGTTGAAAAAATAGACAGATTCATACATGCACAAATAGACAATATGGCAACTAACATGACAGACAGACAGCTGACTGACTGGTTCACATTAGACAAACAGGCAGACACACGCCAACAACGGATAAGACAGACAGATTTGATGACACAAAGAGTACAGACGGGCTTACATTCAAACACCACATGGACGAACAGACAGTTGGGATGGCAATAGACAGGACGGATAGACTTGAGACATTGGAAGGCATTTATAAACAAGAATAACACCAAATTGACCGTAGCTGCGTCAGTGAGGTCTTACATCCACCAGTGTAAATAATAAGATGCATTGAAAACTAACAACCACGCCCATGATTATAACAACCACTACTATGGTCATAACAACCACAACTGAGATTATAACAACCACGACCATGATTATAACAACCACGACCTTGATTATAACAACCACGACCATGATATAACAACCAGGACCATGATTATAACAACCAAGACCATGATTATAACAACCACGACCATGATTATAACAACCCCGATAAACTGTACCACCGGACTCGCCACCGGGCACGAAGGGCCCACGATCACTTGTTATTACTATTATTATTTTTATTTTTATTATTATTATTATTATTATTACACAAACACACCAGTTTGTCCCATAACAATAATCAATATGGATTTTACCGTATTTCATATATTTCAGTTAATATAATTCCATTAATCTCCAGGTAATTCTTTGCTTATTTACTTATTCCTTATTGTCATTATCGGTGTTCTGCATTCTTCCACAGTATGGTCACCGCCAACACTGTCACCACCACCACTGTCACCACCAACACGGTCACCACGAACAGTTACCACCAACAGTTACCACCAATACGTCATCACAAACACGTCGTCATCAATATATCACCACCACTTTATCACCACTAACACGTCACCACCAGTAACACGTCACCAGCAATATATCACCACTAAGACGTCACCAGCAATATATGACCACTAATACGTCACCACCAGTAACACGTCACCAGCAATATATCACCACTAACACGTCACCAGCAATATATCACCACTAACTCGTCAACAGCAATATATCACCACTAACACGTCAACAGCAATATATCATCAGTAACACGTCAACAGCAATATATCACCACTAACACGTCACCAGCAATATATCACCACTAACATGTCACCAGCAATATATCACCACTAACATGTCACCAGCAATATATCACCACTAACACGTCACCAGCAATATATCACCACTAACACGTCACCAGCAATATATCACCACTAACACGTCACCAGCAATATATCACCACTAACACGTCATCAGCAATATATCACCACTAACACGTCACCACCAGCAACACGTCACCAGCAATATATCACCACTAACACGTCACCAGCAATATATCACCACTAACACGTCACCAGCAATGTCACCACTAACACGTCACCAGAAATATATCACCACTAACACGTCACCAGTAATATATCACCACTAACACGTCACCAGCAATATATCACCTGTAACACATCATCAGCAATATATCACCACTAACACGTCACCAGCAATATATCACCATTAACACGTCACCAGCAATATATCACCACTAACACGTCATCAGCAATATATCACCACTAACACGTCATCAGCAATATATCACCACTAACACGTCACCAGCAATATATCTCCACTAACACGTCACCAGCAAAATATCACCAGTAACACGTCACCAGCAATATATCACCACTAACACGTCACCAGCAATATATCACCAGTAACACGTCACCAGCAATATATCACCACTAACACGTCACTAGTAATGTATCACTATTAACACGTCACCAGCAATATATAACCACTAACACATCACCAGCAATATATCACCATTAACACGTCACCAGCAATATATAACCACTAACACATCACCAGCAATATATCACCAGTAACACGTCACCAGCAATATATCACCACTAACACATCACCAGGAACATATCACCATTAACAAGTCATCAGCAATATATCACCACTAACACGTCACCAGCATTATATCACCACTAACACGTCACCAGCAATATATCACCACTAACACGTCACCAGCAATATATCACCAGTAACACGTCACCAGCAATATATCACCAGTAACACGTCATCAGCAATATATCATCACTAACACGTCATCATCAATATATCACCACTAACACGTCTTCATCAATATATCACCAGTAACACGTCACCAGCAATATATCACCACTAACACGTCACCAGCAATATATCACCACTAACACGTCACCAGTAATATATCACCAGTAACACGTCATCAGCAATATATCACCACTAACATGTCACCAGCAATATATCACCAGTAACACGTCATCAGCAATATATCACCACTAACACGTCACCAGCAATATATCAACAACATGTAACCAGCAATATATCACCACTAACACGTCACAAGCAATATATCAACACTAACATGTAACCAGCAATATATCACCAGTAACACGTCACAAGCAATATATCAACACTAACACGTCACCAGTAACACGTCACCAGCAATATATCACCACTAGCACGTCACCAGCAATATATCACCTGTAACACATCATCAGCAAAATATCACCACTAACACGTCACCAGCAATATATCACCACTAACACGTCACCAGCAATATATCACCACTAACACGTCAACAGCAATATATCACCACTAACACGTCACCAGCAATATATCACCACTAACACGTCACCAGCAATATATCACCACTAACACGTCACCAGCAATATATCACCAGTAACACGTCATCAGGAATATATCACCACTAACACGCCACCAGCAATATATCACCACTAACACGTCACCACCAGTAACACGTTATCAGGAATATATCACCGCTAACACGTCACCAGCAATATATCACCGCTAACACGTCACCAGCAATATATCACCAATAACACGTCACCACCAGTAACACGTCACCAGCAATATATGACCACTAACACGTCACCAGCAATATATCACCACTAACACGTCACCAGCAATATATCACCACTAACACGTCACCAGCAATATATCACCACTAACACGTCACCAGCAATATATCACCACTAACACGTCAGCAGCAATATATCACCACTAACACGTCACCAGAAATATATCACCACTAACACGTCACCAGCAATATATCACCACTAACACGTCACCAGCAATATATCGCCACTAACACGTCACCAGCAATATATCACCACTAACACGTCACCTGTAATATAACACCAGTAACACGTCACGACCAATAACATGGTCATGAGGAATATATCACCACTAACATGCCACCAGCAATATATCACCACTTACACGTCACCACCAGTAACACGTCATCAGGAATATATCACCACTAACACGTCACCAGCAATATATCACCACTAACACGTCATCAGCAATATATCACCACTAACACGTCACCACCACTAACACGTCACCAGCAATATATCACCACTAACACGTCACCAGCAATATATCACCACTAACACGTCACCAGCAATATATCACCACTAACACGTCACCAGCAATATATCACCACTAACACGTCACCAGCAATATATCACCACTAACACGTCACCTGTAATATATCACCAGTAACACGTCACGACCAGTAACACGTCATCAGGAATATATCACCACTAACACGCCACCAGCAATATATCACCACTTACACGTCACCACCAGTAACACGTCATCAGGAATATATCACCACTAACACGTCACCAGCAATATATCACCACTAACACGTCACCACCAGTAGCACGTCACCAGC
>CAUDMG010002417.1:0-18654 GCA_958450375.1 Homarus gammarus | reverse complement strand
TGTCCGTGGGGGTTGGGTTTGTATGTTCAAAGTCCGCGTGTTAAATGGACTAAAAATGAAGTATATATATGTACCTCGCGTTTCATACCAGCTGGATTCGGTAAAATGCTACTGACACCACATAAGAGGCACGGGCAGTTTCCCAATGAGGTTCACGGCGCCATCAGCTCGATGAACAGGCTTTGTGTGAAATATAACGAGTCTAGAACTGCTTTTAGTGTCCTTGTGGCCTAGCCGGTAAGCGTTCCCTAGTCACACCCAGTAGGTCGAGGGTTCGATTCCTTGCTGGTGAGGTCGTTGATTGTATGTTCAAAGTCCGCGTGTTAAATGGACTAAAAATGAAGTATATATATATATATATATATATATATATATATATATTTAATTGTAATATTCAGAAATTTCAGTGTAATTTCAAACGCCCCGCCATTGGCGATGCTGAGTTCAAGGTCGTCTGAGGGAAGACGGCGCTCCCCGCACGTAGCGAGAGGTTGTGGAACTAGGCCTATACGATATTAAATGTAATTTACCGAGTTAATAGGGACGCAAATCATGAAATTAAATATCAGATATTAAATTGAAAATAATTATAGATCGTTTCCCAGTCTGAAAATGTTGCGTACGTCCTAATTAAGCTGTTAATCGTCTGGTAAATAAGTCACTCCTGGAAAGCGTGAACCAGTGAGCAAGGTGGCTGGGGAGCTGTGAGAGAGGTCAAGGACCACCTCTGTGCTGTACCCAGGAGAGACGGATCGCGTGACCTGGTTCCTTCGTATATTTAATATCAGTATTAACAAGGTTCTGTACACCCCACGCGGTTTGATAACGTCCACTGGCTGTATGAGACCCGAGTGGTGAAGCGAGCTGTATGACCATCCACTGACCTGGGTTTGAGCCACCTGTTGAGTATGGTGAGAGTTGGAGTGAACCCAGCTGTCTAGGTGCCAACTAACGACGTGACGATCGTTTGGGGTCATCAACTCTCCTCTACCTCGGGTCACAATACCACATATCTTCAAGCAACTTTGTGAAAACCTTTAACTAACGGGAAGCTAAAGCTTCTCTCAACTGTACAAGGTCTGATTGGCTCACTCCCTTCCGTTTCATGGATGAACTGGGGGTAAAGTGAAGCCAGCTGAGTGATACAGGGTCGCACACTGGGACCAAGAGTCCAGTGGAGCTTAGAGGTACATTTTCCAAGGTGGAGAAAGGCTGATTTGGGCCTGAAACTATGGGTGCCTGGTGGTTGTGCCTTAAACTACTATGGAGTGCAGGTGGAGTCTGTGTGTGTTAGGTTAGGAAGCATGGTTCACGAGTATTGGTGGACACAGTAACTTCTTAATAATAGTGACAATATTTTTGTGTGTAGTTAATACTATTTTTTCAGTTACAAATGTAGGCTGTGTGCATTTAATATTTCCTTATAATTTCAATCTCAGGTATAACCCTTGTTCCCCAGAGTAGTGTTTAGGTTAGGTTAGGAGGTGTGTATCTGTTGGGGTACTATAATTTTGCTGAGTGCCCTGCAGGCCTACTCGGGGTGGAGTTAATAAGTTCTATTTTTTTATACCATTTTCTCAGTGCTGGATATCATTTTGTTGAGTGCCCTTAAGGCCTATTCATTGTAGAGTTATTGATTTCCTATTTTTTTATAAAATCTTCTCAGTGATTGATATTATTTTGTAGAAAGCCCTTAAGGCCTGTTTCATGTGTGTAAGCAACATTTCTTAATACTTTAAATTTATTGTTGTCTAATGAGGCATTGTCAGAAATTGTAATATTTTCAATATCATGTGTAACCTTTATTCCCCAGAGTAGTGTTTTAAGTTCAGGTTAAGAGGTGGGCATATTGGTGTACCATTATTTGATTGTGTCTGTAGTGTTGCAGGGAATATAAGTGTCCAAAATTTACAGTGTATCTCATTCATCCCAGTCACAGACGCTATTCTTCCACGGGTCACGGACAATTCATTTTGTTTCGTAAATTTAAGTGTTCTTGTGCTGGTTCGGGATTTCTCTCTAAGCGGTGCTTCCACTGCAATTACCATCTAATAATCTTTAATAAACCCCAGTTCTAATGATAAATTAAAGTCCAGTAAACTCCGACCGTTTACATATATATGTTAGCGGGAGAGAAAAGGAGAGAAGAGAAGACGGGAATGCTGCGTTTAGCAAAAGGGGTAAGATGCAGTTTCTTAGAACAAATTTTTAGGGGGGTCGTACGTATGTTTTTCTCAGCACATGAGGACAGTGCTGTCTTTTTTTAGGGGGGTCGATTGTAATATTCAGAAATTTCAGAGTAATTTCGAATGCCCCGCCATTAGCGATACTGAGCGTTCAAGGTCGTCTGAGGGAAGAGAGCGCTCCCCGCACAAAGTGGGAGTTTGTGGAACTAGGCCTATATGAGATTTAATGTAGTTTACCCATTGAATAATGATGCGATTCATGAAGTTAAGGGACTATTATTGAATTTGAAATTATTATAGATCGTTTAGCAGTCTGAATGATGTTACGGGTGTCCCAAGGAGTTATTAGTTAGGCGGAAAATAAGTCACGTAGGCCTAAGCTCACGCCTTGAGAGAACGCGACGAGGCCTCTCCCTCAGTCCCGGATAGCACTCACACAAACAAGACGTCTCTGCGCGTCTGTCCCAGAAATAGTCACGTGGCCTAGTCACCTGTGTTGCATTATTGCAGAGTAACAAGTAAGTCTCATTCGATCTCAGACAGGGTTAGATAGGGCAGTGATAAAGTAAACTAGAGCTAACAGTGAGTTCATTTCAGGGTTTCCGTGAGAACCCACTTGACTGGAGTTGACCCGGAGTTGACTGCGAGAGATTGACTGCCGTTTGAGATTGAGAGTGGCGATTGTCGCCATTGGACCGAGCAAAGTAGGCCTGTCACTGTTTAGCGGGGTAGCAAAGGATCTCTTGAGTGAACGAGTGCTCCCGACAACTAAACGACCCGGGACCAGCAGTGGGTGATCAGTTCTTACCACTCCGGGCACATCACCACGTGTCCCGAGCTGCTAGCGAAACCCTCTTGCTAACGGGACGCTAAAGCTTCTCTCAACTGTACAAGGTCTGATTGGCTCACTCCCGTCCGCTTTATGGACGCACTGGGAGTACACTGAGGCTATCTGAGTAGACTAATGGTCACACACTGAGACCGTGAGTCTAGGCCTCTAGGAGATACCTGGAGGAACATTTTCCCTCCCTTATTACGGGTGTAGTTTAATAGTTTCTAGATAATTTTGATAATATTGTTTTGAATGTTTGTGCCATCAAGTGGAACCAGAGTGATACTGTGATTGATTCTTTTAATGCCTCTGATTGTTCTTCATAATTCTGATCTCAGGTATAACCTTGTTCCCCAGAGTAGTGGTTAGGTTAGGTTAGGAAGTGTGCATCTGTTGGGGTGCTATAATTTTGTTGAGTGCCCTTAAGGCCTATTCATTGTAGAGTAGTTAATTTCTTTTTTTAATACCTAAGTGACTGATATTATTGTGTGAAAGCCTTTAAGGCCTGTTTCATGTGTGCACGCAACAGTTCTTAATACTTCAAATTTATTGTTGCCTGAGGTTCTAATAATTTTTATATCATGTATAACTTTTATTCCCCAGAGTAGTGTTTTAAGTTCAAGTTAAGAGGTGCGCATATTGGTGTACCATTATTGGATTGTGTTTGTAGTGTTGGAGGGAATATAAGTGTCTAAATTTTACAGTGTGTCTCATTCATCCCAGTCACAGACGCTATCCTTCCACGGGTCACGGACAATTTATTTTGTTTAGTAGATTTAAGTGTTCTTGTGCTGGTTCGGGATTTTTCTCAAAGGGGCGCTTCCACTGCCATTACCATCTATTAATTTTAAATAAACCCCAAGTCAAGTGAGAAATTAAAGTCCAGTATATTCCGACCGGTTGCATATATATATATATATATATATACATATATATATATATATATATATATATATATTTCATTAGCCCAATAAAGCACGCGGACTTCTACATACAATCAACAACCTCAACCCACCAGGATTCGAACCCACGGCACACAAGCCTATGACTGTGACCGGGGAACGCTAACCGCTGGACCACCAGGATACTAAAAGCAGTCCTAGACTTTGTTATATTTCACACAAAGCCTGTTCAACGAGCTTATGGCGCCGTGAACCTCTAATGGGGACCACCCGTATCACTTAGGTGGTCAGAGTAACGTTTTACCAAATCCGGCTTCGAAACACGAGGATCCATATATATTTCATTAGCCCAATAAAGCACGCGGACTTCTACATACAATCAACACCTCAACCCACCAGGATTCGAACCCACGGCACACAAGCCTATGACTGTGACCGGGGAACGCTAACCGCTGGACCACCAGGATACTAAAAGCAGTCCTAGACTTTGTTATATTTCACACAAAGCCTGTTCAACGAGCTTATGGCGCAGTGAACCTCTAATGGGGACCACCGGTATCACTTAGGTGGTCAGAGTAACGTTTTACCAAATCCGGCTTCGAAACACGAGGATCCATATATATTTCATTAGCCCAATAAAGCACGCAGACTTCTACATACAATCAACACCTCAACCCACCAGGATTCGAACCCACGGCACACAAGCCTATGACTGTGACCGGGGAACGCTAACCGCTGGACCACCAGGATACAACAGCAGTCCTAGACTCTGTTATATATATATATATATATATATATATATATATATATATATATATATATATATATATATATATATATATATATATAAATGTATATATATAAATATATATATATATATATGTAATGAGACAAATCTCACAAGAAGAAGATTACATATAGGTAGAATATTGATAGTATAAGAGTATAAAAGAGAGGAAGATTTTGGTTGCGTGGCCGTGATATTTATTTACACTGTCAGTACACTTATCGTATCTTATATGTCAATACACATCTATTACGTCTTAAGGGCGACTCCTCAAACACTGCTTCGTTACAACTCTTTATTAATTACGAACATGACATGGACACATTAATAACACTTTCTATTGAAGTTACTAGGACATTATATTTACGTTACTAGGACATCATATTACGTTACTAGACACTCTGATTCTCGGACACGAACCTGAAATGAATACACTTCCCACATAAGTAACTCATCCCATGGAAAGCTCTGACAAACACTCACGTGACCTAGGGGAAGGCCTAGCAGGGAGACTGCTTAGCTGGAACACTGGTGTCCAGAGGGCGACTGCTTAGATGGGACACTGGTGTCGGGAGGGCGACTGCTTAGCTGGGACACGGGAGGGAAGTCGGGGAGGGAAGTCCTGCATGACTCTCCTCCCGTGAGCGGGACTCGGCTGTGGTGGACCTCCTCCTCCGATCCCTGTGTGTCTCTCTCTCTGACTCTGTCTCTCTCTGGTCCGGGTATCTCTCCCTGAGGGAGGACTAGGACGTCCTATATATTGGGAGGCGAGCCGTCAGGTTGAGCTGATCGGGGGGGGGGGGGGGGGGCGTCGAAGGATCTCCTTACATTTGCCATCGCTAATGTAGGGTCAGGTCTGGACTTTTTCAGAGACTATAAGTTGTATCTTCTGGGAAAGTCATCAGATGGTCAGCCGTGAGAGTTACCCTACACTTGACCTCCCTAATGTCGGGTCAAGTGTGGACTTCTTTCTGCGGTGTAGGATATTGTGTATATTGGGAGAGAGTCGGCTGGTGCCTTCTTACATGTTTGTTGGCCGTGTGACATGGGAAGGGGAGCCTGGCTGATTTATAACCCTTGGTCAGCCGCAAGAGATACCCTACACTTTTGACCCCCCTAATGTCGGGTCAAGTTTGGACTGTTTCTGAGATGTAAGCTGTGGTCTTACAACCCATCACTACACCTCCCGCCAAGACCAAAGCTTTCATGCTCAGAGAACTGATGACACATTTAAAGTAGACAGTAACATCATGTGCAGTATCTAATATAGTCCCTGAGGCGATAATGCATCCTTACATTTTACAAATTATAACCCTAGAGATGTATGTTTTTCTACTGGCATAGTTTGATCTGACAAAGCTTACTATACCTCCCGCGAAGATTAAATCTTCTATGACAGGAGAAAAAAAATAAAATACATACACAGTAAGTGAACATAGAGTGATCTAAAGATCCTTCATAACTAGCATAGTGTCCGAGGCAAACTTGCAAATCACATTCTACAAACAACAACAGGTGTTACATTGCCTAACCAGGCCGTGTCAAAATAATAATTCATCTCAGTCAGTAAATGGCTACAACATTGTGTTTCGTAGTGCAAAACATTGATCAAATGAACTCATAGAAAAAGTGACTAATCTTTTTAAAAAAAAACCATTCTTTGTAGTACATGTTAACAAAAATCAGAGAATGAAATACTTCAAAGTACATAAAAATGCTCCTACTTCACATGCTAGGGTGTTATATCTTTTTAATGTACATCAACAACATCAACAACATCAGTACAATTGTTGGGTCCAGCATGGCTCAAGTCCTCCATCCAGCTGGTATCTGAAAATAGGGAATGCCGACAGCACAACAGCGGTAGTCGATTGGTTCGTTCTTCAATACCGTACTTTGTAGGTCGTGTCACCACATCTGACTTCTTCTCACTTCCTCCTGGTTTCTATAATATTCCAGATGATTTTTCTGTCCACCTGCGCTTCCTCTACATGTAGAGCATTTTCATATTCCAGATGAATTTTTCTGTTCATCTGCATTTCTTTATACATCTTCATTTTCATATTCCAGACGATTTTTCTGTTCGTCTGCGTTTCTTTATACATCTTCGTTTTCCGTCATATTCCAGATGAATTTTTCTGCTCCATCTGCATTTCTTGTCTGCAACATCATCATTTTCAACATATTCCAGACGATTTTCTGTTCATCTGCCGTCGGCTCCCTCCGGCCGGGATGAAAGCCGGTCCACTGCTTGGGCTGTCGTCTCCTTAGATGACTGTAAGGCAGGTTCCGCGGACCAGGGCTCGCCCTCCGTACGTGAGTGTCGGCGAGATCAAAGACCATCCTGTCTTACACCTTCCACAGTGGTGAATCCCTCCCTGGCTGGGCTCACCAGGGTTCGTTGTGTGGCTCTGCATTCCACGCTCCTTAACTTCCTACAGTAGAAAAATATAAAATCTTCTTAATCCTAGACCAGGTAGGACTTGAAAGAAGTGGGGTGGTGCGTGGCGGGTGTGGTGCTGCATTCATCACGCTGCATTCCTCACGCTACTTCTTCTCTTCTTATATGTGCTGTGGTCGGATTCCGGCTAGCCATGGGGCGGTACTGTGTGTGACATTTGACAGAAACAATCCGAAAGGGATGATGGATTAGTTGGAAGTGTATCCGTAAAGAAAAACAAATATTTACTTTATACGTTACGTCAATGTTTGGCAACTATAGTTTCCGTCACGACAATATTCTCATTAGGCTGGGTCGGGGAGTTAAGCTCTGCTCACTACATTGAATATTATTTATCACTACGCCTCAAAGTACACTACAAATCATACTAGCATAAACACACACTGAGTGAAGCTCTGTAATTATCGCAATATTAAGTAACACTAACCACCAATTTCGAAGCATAACTCACGGGACAAAACATATGGGGATTGGTGCTCACACTGGACGGTGGGAGGCGGGTGGAGGCGAGGCGAGGCGGGTGAGGTGGGGGGGGGAAGCCGGGGCGTGGTTGATCGGGCCAGGCCGGGGCTTTGCAGGGCACGGAACGGCGGGGCGGGGAAGGGCGGGGCAGGGATGTGAGGTGAGGATTAGGACAGGGAGGAGGATGTAGGTTAAAAGACATGTTAAGTTATAACAGTTAGTACAGACACCGCTTTCATAACTGACACCATTTATACGTTCAACACTGACCAACAATCAAACTACACTTGGACTACTGAGAATGTCACAGATCGCGGGGAACACTGAGAAATCACGTTAAGCACTGAACATATTTCTTGAAAAAATTCGCCCATACCACGACTAGAGACATTTACTTAAGCTGTAACGGTGACACACTAGGACACTTTTCACGCTACTTTGCAGGAACTCCTTATCAGGCACTTTCGAACAATACTCAACAACGAGTCAGGTGTTATGGCTAAAATGAGGGAGGGCATGGGTTTACGTTAAGTACACTGTTACCAATAACAAGGGACGAGGAAGGCGTGAATTACATATAGTTCGCTGCCACCATTGTAATGAAACGGATCTTGCATGAAGAATATTTATATATATATATATACGAAGAATATTTAGTAAGAGAGTATAAAAGAGAGAGAGATTTTGTTAGCGTGGCCGTGATAGTTATTTACACTGTCAGTACACTTATCGTATCTTATATGTCAATACACATCTATTACGTCTTAAGGGCGACTCCTCAAACACTGCTTCGTTACAACTCTTTATTAATTACGAACATGACATGGACACATTAATAACACCTTCTATTGAAGTTACTAGGACACTATATTTATGTTACTAGGACATCATATTACGTTACTAGACACTCTGATTCTCGGACACGAACCTGAAATGAATACACTTCCCACATAAGTAACTCATCCCATGGAAAGCTCTGACAAACACTCACATGACCTAGGGGAAGGCCTAGCAGGGAGACTGCTTAGCTGGAACACTGGTGTCGGGAGGGCGACTGCTTAGCTGGGACACTGGTGTAGGGAGGGCGACTGCTTAGCTGGGACACCGGAGGGAAGTCGGGGAGGGAAGTCCTGCATGACTCTCCTCCCGTGAGCGGGACTCGGCTGTGGTGGACCTCCTCCTCCGATCCCTGTGTGTCTCTCTCTCTCTGACTCTGTCTCTCTCTGGTCCGGGTATCTCTCGCTGAGGGAGGACTAGGACCTCCTATATATTGGGAGGCGAGCCGTCAGGTTGAGCTGATCGGGGGGGGGGGGGGGCGGCGAAGGATCTCCTTACATTTGCCCTCGCTAATGTAGGGTCAGGTCTGGACTTTTTCAGAGACTATAAGTTGTATCTTCTGGGAAAGTCATCAGATGGTCAGCCGTGAGAGTTACCCTACACTTGACCTCCCTAATGTCGGGTCAAGTGTGGACTTCTTTCTGCTGTGTAGGATATTGTGTATATTGGGAGAGAGTCGGCTGGTGCCTTCTTACATGTTTGTTGGCCGTGTGACATGGGAAGGGGAGCCTGGCTGATTTATAACCCTTGGTCAGCCGCAAGAGATACCCTACACTTTTGACCCCCCTAATGTCAGGTCAAGTTTGGACTGTTTCTGAGATGTAAGCTGTGGTCTGACAACCCATCACTACATATATATATATATATATATATATATATATATATATATATATATATATAATATATATATATATATATATATATATATATATATATATATATATATATATTTCATGTAAATCCACAATGAAAACGTGGATAAGATAAATCTTGATAAAATCACACGGGAGAATGGAAACACCGGAGTACCTAAGCTTTCGTCTTTATTCAAGATGTCTTGAATAAAGACGAAAGCTAAGGTACTCCGTTGTTTCCATTCTCCCGTGTGATTTTATCAAGATATATATATATATATATATATATATATATATATATATATATATATATATATATATATATATATATATATATATATATATTTCATTAGCCCAATAAAGCACGCGGACTTCTACATACAATCAACACCTCAACCCGCCAGGATTCGAACCCACGGCCCACAAGCCAGTATCCTGGTGGTCCAGCGGTTAGCGTTCCCCGGTCACAGTCATAGGCTTGTGGGCCGTGGGTTCGAATCCTGGCGGGATGAGGTGTTGATTATATATATATATATATACAATCAACACCTCAACCCGCCAGGATTCGAACCCACGGCCCACAGGCCTATGACTGTGACCGGGCTAATGAAATATATATTTATATATATAAATGTATCTATATATATATATATATATATATAATCAACGACCTCACCAGCAAGGAATCGAACCCTCGACCTACTGGGTGTGACTAGGGAACGCTTTCCGGCTAGGCCACAAGGACACTAAAAGCAGTTCTAGACTCTGTTATATTTCACACAAAGCCTGTTCATCGAGCTGATGGCGCCGTGAACCTCAATGGGAAACTGCCCGTGCCGCTTACGTGGTGTCAGTAGCATTTTACCGAATCCAGCTGGTATGAAACGCGAGGTACATATATATACTTCATTTTTAGTCCATTTAACACGCGGACTTTGAACATATAATCAACGACCTCACCAGCAAGGAATCGAACCCTCGACCTACTGGGTGTGACTAGGGAACGCTTTCCGGCTAGGCCACAAGGACACTAAAAGCAGTTCTAGACTCTGTTATATTTCACACAAAGCCTGTTCATCGAGCTGATGGCGCCGTGAACCTCAATGGGAAACTGCCCGTGCCGCTTATGTGGTGTCAGTAGCATTTTACCGAATCCAGCTGGTATGAAACGCGAGGTACATATATATACTTCATTTTTAGTCCATTTAACACGCGGACTTTGAACATACAATCAACGACCTCACCAGCAAGGAATCGAACCCTCGACCTACTGGGTGTGACTAGGGAACGCTTACCGGCTAGGCCACAAGGACACTAAAAGCAGTTCTAGACTCTGTTATATTTCACACAAAGCCTGTTCATCGAGCTGATGGCGCCGTGAACCTCAATGGGAAACTGCCCGTGCCGCTTATGTGGTGTCAGTAGCATTTTACCGAATCCAGCTGGTATGAAACGCGAGGTACATATATATACTTCACACCCAGTAGGTCGAGGGTTCGATTCCTTGCTGGTGAGGTCGTTGATTATATGTTCAAAGTCCGCGTGTTAAATGGACTAAAAATGAAGTATATATATGTACCTCGCGTTTCATACCAGCTGGATTCGGTAAAATGCTACTGACACCACATAAGAGGCACGGGCAGTTTCCCATTGAGGTTCACGGCGCCATCAGCTCGATGAACAGGCTTTGTGTGAAATATAACAGAGTCTAGAACTGCTTTTAGTGTCCTTGTGGCCTAGCCGGTAAGCGTTCCCTAGTCACACCCAGTAGGTCGAGGGTTCGATTCCTTGCTGGTGAGGTCGTTGATTATATGTTCAAAGTCCGCGTGTTAATTGGACTAAAAATGAAGTATATATATGTATATATATATATATATATATATATAGTATTCACCGTGACCTGGACTGGTTAAAAAGACTCACTTGTATTAATCATAAGCAACTTCCTTACAGCACTATAAAAATTATTAATTACACAGGAAAAATAGTTCATTTGGTTTATCCCTCAACACATCTTACGTCGCTAGACAAAATATCATATGGGAAAAATGTGGCACTGGTCCCAATGTGAGTTCTTGGGATCCAATTATTTACCAAGACCCGTGTACGTCCCATTACACACCGTGGGTCTTAATAAAATGGTTGATAGAACCTCATTAGTTCAATGAGTTAAGCCCCGCTGTCTTCCCGTTAAAACACAACCTTTGACGGGTTCCGTACCGCAGCATTCCCTCAGCAACATATGTATGAAATATTATCTTGGTCTGAAACCCAACAAAATAATCATCAATTGTCATAATGGCCTGATATCATCAGATCCCAATCAACATGCGCACACATAGTACCGAAAATTATGTGAGAACGAGGAGCCACTCATGACTCGTCAGGGGGACGGTTCACCAACTGAGTCTTTTTCTTTACTCTTAAATTCATAAGTCACGGGTGTTTCCTCCACCATATCTGTAACCGTGTACAACGGCACTGACCCAGAATACACCATTACAGTAAATACACCACATGCATAGCACCAAATATATCCCTTAGCACCCCCACATCCAGAGTGTAAGATCAACTCAGCACAGCTACTCAGAAGTAATTAGTTACTTTCATGACTCCCGTGACTTGTATTGAGAGCGAGAATGACAGAGGTAATCCTGCCCGTGTGTCAGATCACCATACAATCAGGTGTACTCGACCCCAGTCAGAGAGAGAATAAGTTTCCCTCACACTATCCAGTTTTATCAGTATACATTGTATAAACTTCTTAGCTGCGTTGTATAGTAGTCAATGGCTTTACACCGATCTCAGTCGTTTTCTCGCCCTCCTCGCGTGCATTTGCACACCCCAAAATCCTGGAAAATCCGTTTAAAGCGCGTGGCTGCTCGCTTCCGCATGGGACCTTGTGAGTCGCCATGTCTCTGATACCACCAGCCGCCAAGTTAGCTTCACTAAAACCTAGAATAATCCAACCATTAACCACAGTGTATACCCTTGCCCATTCTTATTTAAGCACAGTATGCAATTGAACGGAATTTACTTGCGAGTAATTTCAACGTCGCTCACAAGAGTCGTGGCCACGTGGGGCGTTTTTTGGCAGCACTGCTGTGACCGCTTTCCACTGATGACAGACAGAGAGTGAGTCCCATGCCCCGGCCTTCAAGCACGCCCCAGCCTACCCGTTTTCGGGAACTAAACTATTCCAGTAAAATCTCCAACTCTCTCCTGATTGTCCTTTTTTTCTGTTTCGGGAAAGACCAGCTCTTTTCTATTATTTAGTCATGTCTTTAAATCAGGACTCCAACGTCCCCCAAGGCTTTCCAGTAATTATTTTAATTATTCGTGAAGCGCGTGACCCCCATTCCTCTCCTATCTTAATTATTTTACTAACTGCACAAATATCATCTTCTCGATGAAAAGTTATCTGAGATAACTTTTGTTGATAATATAGTTGGCTTGTAACTTCTTAGGCCTCGTGGGCGCCACCTTGTTACTTAGTTCCCGAGTACCCCACACAAAGCTTGGTACACTGCCCACAAAGGCTTTGTATTGGCCCAGCCACCCATATGGCACCTCAGGTCAGCTGACTGACTCCTCGTGGCATGAAAAGTACTCATGAATGCCGCTCCAATTATGTTTCCCTTTTCATTAAATCAGGAATATTCGTTATAAAATTTCAAAATATCGCAATCGACCCCTCCCCTCCCCCCAAAAAAAGATAGCACTGTCCTCGTGTGCTGAGAGACAAAAATATAAGCATACAACTCCCCCAGATGAGACCTGCTCTTTCACCCACTGCAACTCACACCCGGAATGCCCTGGTGACAGCATAGCCATCCTCCACTATCCAGTAACCCCTGTTACCTACAGCTCTGGTTAATGCTAGCCATTTCAGTAATAATGAAAATCTAGTAAAAGATGTTGGGATTGGAGACGAACTAGGAAACAGTGATCATAAAGCCATATATTTTAACATATTATGGGATGGCAGGAAGAAGGAAAATTCGGCCTTGATCCCGGATTTTAGGAAGGCTAATTACGGTAGCTTAAGGAGAGACCTAAGGGATGACCCTATGGTCAAAAGATTAATCCCCCCCACACCTCCGGAAACTGTCAACTTAGGACGGGATTATCCCGAATTTAATTTAGCAGCTACTTATGAACAATTTATTGCGACAATCAATAATGCTCAAAATAAACACATCCCTAAAAGAAAATTCAGATCGATACGGAACCAACCAAAATGGATGAATAATAGACTCTTAGATCTTCTAGGGAAAAAGAAAGGAGTATATAGAAAAGTTAAGAAAGGCGAAAATCACTTACTTGGTTACTATCAGAACCTAACAAGACAGGTAAAAACAGAAATTAGGAAAGCAAAGAGAAATTATGAAATCAAGGTAGCAAACGAATGGAAAATAACCCCAAAGCTTTTTATCAACTGTATAAATCAAAGGTTAGAGATACAATAGGTCCCCTTAAAACTACGACAGGAGAAATGACTGATGATGAGTTAGAAATGTGTAGTACGTTAAATAGTCATTTTCGCTCCGTATTCACAAATGAAAACCTAGCACAGTTTCCAGAAGTTCATAAGGTATATAACGACAGTATAGAAAATATGTTGATGAATATCAATATTACTAGTAACGATGTGCTTAAAGTAATTAACAAACTGAAGCCTCATAAATCGCCTGGTCCAGATGAGGTATATGCTAGAATATTAAAAGAATGTAGAGATGAGTTGAGTAATCCATTAGCAGTTTTATTTAATAAGTCATTAGAATCGGGCGTAGTGCCAGAAGCTTGGAAACTTGCAAATGTAGTTCCGACTTTCAAAAAGGGTGATAAATCAATTGCATCAAATTACCGTCCCATTAGTCTCACGTCAATCATAGGCAAGTTGCTAGAGTCAATTATTGCTACAAAAATCAGAAGCCACCTTGAAACATTCAACTTAATTCATTCTTCTCAGCACGGGTTCACCCAGGGACGTTCTTGTCTCACAAATTTGCTTAGCTTTTTCTCAGAAGTATATGAAGCGGTAGATAATGATAAGTCATATGATATAATTTATTTAGATTTCAGTAAAGCATTCGATAGAGTCCCTCATGAGAGATTGATAAGGAAGGTAGAAGCACATGGAATAGGTGGATCATTATTAAAATGGATTAGGTCATGGTTAACTGGTAGGAAACAAAGAGTCAGCATAAATGGATTAAAGTCAGACTGGGGTGCGGTCAAAAGCGGAGTTCCCCAGGGATCTGTATTAGGCCCTCTGCTGTTTGTTATATTCATTAATGATCTTGATTTAGGCATAACTAGTAGGATTAGTAAATTTGCAGATGATACCAAAATGGGGAGAGTGATAAATTCAGACAGTGACTTTGAACACCTTCAAAGAGATCTAGATACCTTGCATGAGTGGTCAGTAGACTGGCAAATGAATTTTAATACTGATAAATGCAAGGTACTACAGATAGGGAAGACGAATACAAACGTTTAGTATAAACTAGGTAACACGGAAATAGAAAACTCAGTTTGTGAAAAAGATCTAGGTGTATTTGTTAGCAACGACTTGAAACCTAGAAAACAGTGTATTAGCGTTCGTAACAAGGCAAACAGGATTCTTGGGTTCATATCTAGGTCTGTGAGTAACAGAACTGCTGACGTTATCTTGAAACTTTACCTAGCATTAGTGAGGCCACACATGGATTATGCGGTTCAGTTCTGGTGTCCTTATTATAGAATGGACATAGATTCTTTGGAGAGAGTACAAAGAAGAATGACAAAAATGATCCATAATATTAGAAACCTTCCATATGAAGAAAGACTGAAAAGCTAAGGCTTACATTCATTAGAGAGGCGTAGAGTTAGGGGAGATATGATAGAGGTGTACAAGTGGGTAAGTGGGATTAACAAGGGTAAAATGGAAGATGTTCTGAAGCTCAGTAATAACGAAATAACTAGAACAAATGGCTTTAAATTAGATAAATTCCGATTCAGAAAGGATATAGGCAAGCACTGGTTTGGTAATAGAGTTGTGGATATGTGGAATAGGCTACCGAGTGCTATAGTAGGATTGGGGACGATAGGGAGCTTCAAGACGAAGTTGGATAGGCACATGGAAGTGCTGGGATGGGTGTGAAAGGGATCTGCCCTGTATGGGCCAGTCGGCCTCCTGCAGTATCCCACTTTCTTATGTTCTTATGTTCCTATGTTCTTATATATATATATATATATATATAATATATATAATATATATATATATATATATATATATATATATATATATATATATATAATATAATACTAGTATATATATATATATACTGTATCCCGTCGGAAATTTACTAGACTTTAATTTCTCACTTGACTTGGGGTATATTAATTATTAGATGGAAATTGCAGTGGAAGCGCCCCTTTGAGAAAAATCCCGAACCAGCACAAGAACACTTAAATTGAATAACAAAATGAATTGTCCGTGACCCGTGGAAGGATAGCGTCTGTGACTGGAATGAATGAGACACACTGTAAAATTTAGACACTTATATTCCCTCCACCACTACAGACACAATCAAATAATGGTACACCAATATGCGCACCTCTTAACCTGAACTTAAAACACTACTCTGGGGAATAAAATTTACAGTTGATAATGAAATTATTAGAAACTCAGACAATGCCTCATTAGACAACAATAAATTTAAAGTATTAAGAAGTGTTGCTTGCACACATGAAACAGGCTTTAAGGGTTTTCACAAAATAATATCCACCACTGCGGAAGTGGTATAAAATAAGAAATTATTAATTCCACCATGAATAGGCCTAAAGGGTACTCAATATAACTGTTACACCAACAAATGCAGGCCTTAAGGGTTTTCAACAAAATAATATCAATCATTGAGAAACTGGTATTGAAAAAATGAGAAATTAATAACTCCACAATGAATAGGCCTTAAGGGCAGTCAACAAAATTATATCCAGCACTGAGAAAATGGTATAAAAAAATAACAACTTATTAACTCCACCCTGAATCGGCCTTCAGGGCACTCAACAAAATTATATTACCCCAACAGATGCACACCTCCTAACCTAACTTTAACACTACTCTGGGGAACAAAGGTTATACCTGAGATTGAAATTATAAAGAAATATTAGATGCATTAAAGGAACTAAATCACAGTATCACTTGCAACACTAGGGAGAATACTCATCTGAAAAACAGTTCCCTCATTCTCTGGCATCAAATAGTGACACACATTAAACAACAATACTATCAAAATTATTTAAGAAATGTTAACTACACCCAGCCAGTCAACATCAGTAACTGGAAAATAGTATTAACTACACACAAAAATATTATCACTATTATTAAGAAGTTACCGAGTCCACCAATACCCGTGAACCATGCTTCCTAACCTAACACATATATTCCACCTGCACTCCGTAGTATTTTTAGGCACAACCAACAGGCACCCGTAGTTTAAGGCCCAAACCAGCCTTTCTCAACCTTGGAAATGTACCCCTAAGTTCCACTGGACTTTGGTCCCAGTGTGTGACCCTGTATCACTCAGCTGGCTTCACTTTACCCCCAGTTCATCCATGAAACGGAAGGGAGTGAGCCAATCAGACCTTGTACAGTTGAGAGAAGTTTTAGCTTCCCGTTAGTAAAAGGTTTTCACTAAGCTGCTTGAAGATACGTGGTATTGTGAGCCGAGGTAGAGGAGAGCTGAGGACCCCAAACGATCGTCACGTCCTCAGTTGGCCATCCAGACAGCTGGTTTCACTCCAACTCTCACCATACTCAACAGGTGGCTCAAACCTAGGTCAGTGGACGGTCATACAGCTCACCAATCATCTCATCCCGCCAGTGGACGTTATCATACCGCGTGGGGTGTACAGAACCCTGAAAAACCCGGGCTGTTAGCTATTGTCTCACATCACCGTTTGTTCCTACCGCCCTATCTAGCTTTGTCTGAGATTGAATAAAACTTACTTGTTAATATTGATGTTAAATAAACGAAGGAACCAGGTCATGCGATCCGTCTCTCCTGGGTACAGCACAGAGGTGGCCCTTGACCTCTCTCACAACTCCCCAGCCACGCTTGCTCCCTGGTTCACGCTTTCCAGGAGTGACTTATTTACCAGATGATTAATAGCTTAATTAGGACCTAAGCAACATTTTTAGACTGGGAAACGATCTATAATTATTTTCAATTTCATAACTCATATTTAATTTCATGATTCGCGTCCCTATTAACTCCGTAAATTACATTTAATATCGTATAGGCCTAGTTCCACAAACTCTCGCCTCGTGCACGTAGCGGGAGCGCTGTCTTCCCTCAGACGACCTTTGAACTCAGCATCGCCAATGGGGCGGCGTTTGAAATTACACTGAAATTTCTGAATATTACATATATATATATATATATATATGTATATATATATATATATATATATATATATATATATATATACCGTGATAACTCGGTATGCATGGGGCTGTGGCCTTGCCGAATTATCCAAAATTTCGACTTATAGCGGCACCCCCTACGAAAATTCAACAATAAAAAAAATTCTGCCCATATACATATAGCCTACATGTAATTAATAATTTTAAAAAAAGTAACGCTTACCAGCACCACAGGCTAAGGATGAAGCATTTAGGAGGCAAGAGGATTGGTAGGTGACACAGAGAAATGGTAGATAATGCAGGTAATGGCGGGGAAATGCTACATAAACAGTAAACAGTGTGCTACTTATGTATACTCCTGTAATTTGGTCAGTCATACAAAATAAATTATAAGTTTTAACCAAAAAATAGTTTTATCTACATATAATTCGAGTCTGAGTGTGTAAATAGCATGTAACTTTTTTTTATTACATAGCAAAAAAGTAAAAAGTAAAATTCTGTAATGTGGCTTAGAAAAAAAAATATATACATATATATATATATATATATATATATATATATATATATATATATATATAAATATATATATATATATATAATACTATAAAATAAGAAAAGGAAGAGCATAGGCGTGTGTGGGGGGTGAGGGGGAGGTGCGTGTGTGTGTGTGAGGTGAACGTATGAGAAGGCAGTGAGCTGTACTGCGTGGCTGACTCACCCGCCTTTTTCCTCATGTGACGTCACGACAGACACGCTCACATACAGATCTCAGTCAACTGGTTTGAATGTAGAAAGAGTTGTTTTTTGTACTTAAAATGTTGTATTGTATTTTATGATATCCTATCAATTTTATTATTTATTATCGCAATTTTTTTTTAAAGCCTTTATTGTGTAGTGTGGTATATGTGGCCAGTTGTCTA